>JAJPUD010001704.1:57350-103344 GCA_023553655.1 Myrmecobius fasciatus | reverse complement strand
CTTGACTCATTGGAAGCACTTACTAAAAGTACTCATTCATTCACTAGGGCAGGCTACATGACGCTATTGGTCCCATGTCTTTTAGTTTGACCTTACCTTCTCATCTTGTCCTGATGGAGTCATGAAAAGTCCTTCTCTTTTTTCCTGGCAAATCTACAAAAGCTCAAGGCCATAAGCATGCATCTTTGCTAATAAGTGAATACACATTAGACAAAGTGGCAAAATACACAGAACAATATCTGGGAGAGGATGGAGATATGAATCAGGATTTCAGTCTTTGGGCTAGAATCCAGTGTATGGTATAGTGTCAAACATTACTGAACACACGTTTCTGTTTTCACCCTGGTGATGAACAAAGCTAGTCTGACTCCTACCCCTAGGTAGTTCTGGGCTGCTGCCAATTCAAGTCTGCTGGAAGACTAATTGCTTCCAAAACTTGTTTACTATCATTAGTTCCAAGCTTGGGCTCCCAACTGGCCCCCCTAGCTCTGGCCTGTGTTGTGTTTGTGATCTGCAGCCACACTACCCTTGGGCATACGTCACTTAGCATAAGATCCGTGCTATGGAGCAGGAAATAACTAACTTTCTTGCCATCTCATTCAACCTCCTTATTTCCTAATTAAGAAGAATGAAGCAAGTTGGTTAAATGACTTGCCAGGATTATGGTGATAGTGTCAGAGATGGGATCTGTACCAAGGATATTTGACTCCAAGGTCAGCCTTCCCTTCACAGTAGCACACTTCCTAGTTGCCTCTCTCAGATTGGCACTTTTCTATTTATTTATGCCCCAAAGATTCTTCATTCAGTTCTCATGCTGTCCTATCAAAATCTTGATCTTATCTCTTTTACTCCCTTCTAAAGTTTTCTGTGGCTCAAGGTCCTTGATTCTATCCTATCCATCATCCTGACCTACTTCTCAATGTTTTATTTGACTAAGTCAGATACTTTAGCAACACACATATATTAAGTGCTTACTATATGATGGACATTATGCTAAGTGTAGCAGATGTAAAAAAAAAAAAAGGCAAAAGCATGGTCCCAGATTTCAAGGCACCTATATTTTCATAGAGAATACAATATGCAAATAACTGTATACATATCAGATATATGCAATGCAAATAGAAGTTTTTCAGAAGGGAAAGAAACAAATAATGGTAGGGACAAGGGGAGAAGGCTAGGAAAAGCCTTTTATAGATGAGATCTGCATCTTAAAGGAACCCAGGGAAGCTAAGATAAACAGATAAGAAGGGAGAGTCTCACAGTCATGGGGGACAGCTGGTGACAAGGCAAAGAATTTGGGAGATGAAGCTGGTTTACATTCGGAGAATCACAAGATGGCCATGATTGCTAGATTTTAGAAGTGTGAAAAGTAGGAGGTTTAGTTGTGAAAGGCCTTAAAACGTAATAGTTGATTTATATTTGATCCTTTGGGGAACTACTGGAGTTATTGAACAAGGGGTGACAAGGTTAAAACTATGCTCTGGAAAACCATTTTGGCAGCTGAGAGAATTGGATTGGACTGGGAAGACACTTGAATTGGGAGACTAACCAGCGGACTAATTAAATAATCAAGGGCTGAGATAATGAAGACCTGCAATAGGATGATGGGTTTGTAAACATAAAAAGGGGGCATATGCCAGAGGTGCTGTGAATGTAGAAACCATGAGATGGATCTTGTGAAGGGATTGGAGATTTGAAGGAGCTAGTGGTTATGAATAGTCCTGCAACAAGAGAATATCTTATCTGTCTCCTTAACCCTGATCACTATTGCTTCTAATAATTGGGCACTATTTTCATTTTCCCAGTGTTTTCAGTATTCAGTTTGTATTCACTAAAAGAATATTTTAAGGCTATTGCTTCCTTTTCAGAAACCCATCTTTTTCTTTTGTTATAACTTCTCACCTTGGATGTCTCCTTAGTTGTTCTGTGATCTTATTCATATTGCTATTCAATCTAGGTATCTCATTGCAAAACTCATGCTCTCTTTTGGGTTACCCATTAGTTATATATTTGTTTTCTGTTTGAAGAAAGTCAACTCTTCGATAACTGTCCTCTAGCATTCCTTGAACAAGAAAGGAACTGAGACAACCAGTTTCATCTACATCCTCAGGTGCCCTTTTCCAGGTTTTTCTCACTTTGGGGCATTTCCTATAATCTTTTAATTTGGGTCCTATAGTGTTTGAACTAATTCACACAATTAAGCAATCTCACCCTTGATTCTCAGCAAGAGTCATAAAATGGGACATTTTGTTTGAGAGCCTGTTATCTTCAAGGACACAGAATTCATTCTCTGCTACCTTCTGTGTATATACTCCCATCCTGGTGTGTCAATTCCAGCCTGCTGTTCTTTGAGTGGAGAGAGAGAGAGAGAGAGAGATTGTACATGAATAACCTGATATCAGACTGCCTAAAGAAAGATATAAAAACATTAAAATTCTCTGCAATGATAATTGTTGCTGCATTTTATTTTTATCTCTTTCTTTCCAAAAACCATGAACTGGTCATTGTAGAAGGGAGAAGGTGCTTATGTGCCCATGGGTCACATTATTAGAATTCTCTTAATGGTACTTTAAGCTCTTAACTCTTAAGCTTTAATAATTTAGGATTGAGTTAGGATAGGGATATATAGGATGGCATATAAATGTAATACATATATCTCTTATCTTCTCAAGAGCTGATGTTTTCTAGCCATAGGAGTCAATTTGTCTTGTAGGTGAAAGATGCCATTTTGGGGGATTTGAAATTTGAGTTTAAGGATATATGGTGGCCCTGATTCAGTTTTGTCATCCCTGACTAGTGAATTTGTTTTAAAATGCTTTTTAAATTTAATCATATTTTATTTGTATCTTTCATTTTGATACCTACCACCTTTATTTCTGAATACATTTTCACTCTATTTACTATAAAATGAACCAGCCCTTATAACAAATAATTTCTTTAAAAAAGACAGAAAAAGGATTTCAAAAACTAGCTAATATACCAAGATAATCTGACAATATATGCTATTTTGCACAACCAAATTTCCCCACCTCCATAAAGAGAGTAGAGAGGTATGTTTTCTCAATTCTTCTCTAGGATCAAGCATAATCATTCTAACAGCCTTCAATTTCTTCTGTTCATGTTGTTATTGCTGTTGCTTGTATCTTTGTTTAAATTACTCTAGTTTCCATGTATATTGTTTTTTTGGTTCTGTTCATTTGTCTCTTTACTAGTTCATATAAATCTACCAATCATCTAAATTCTTTCCATGGCTCATTTTTTAATGGTACAGTCATGTTCTCCTACATCCATATGCCATTCTCTGATTAATTGATATGTGCCCAAATTATGTAAATTTCAAAGTTTAAAATAAATCAACGCCAATTCTCTATAGAAATGTAAATCTTCATTCTTGGACTTCTCTACTTCAAAAAGAACTGCTTTATTTTTCATAGGTTTATTATAATACCTGGAGCAAAGTAGGTGCTTAATAAAAGTTTGTTGGTTGTTTGGTTGATCTGAGACTCTCTCTCTCTCTTAGTACCAATAGAAATTCCTGTTGTTTTTGTAAATAGTTGTTGTCTTCTTAAGTGACTGTCCCCCTCAAAAAAAAAAATTACCATTCTGTGGCCAAACTTCCAGTGATGGATGGCTCTTAAGGATTAGTAAAATTAGTACCTCTTCTGTCATTGATACAGGTAATTTGTTGTGGAACCAGAAAAGTTAATAACTTCCCTAAGATGACATAGCCAGTGTGTGCTAAAGAACATCCTCGAACCCAGAACTTAGTGATTCCAGGATAGTCGTCTTCTAATCAGTATACCACCCATCTCCTGGTTCTTGCTAATACTCACATTGTATTATTTTGTATGTGCAAAAATATGGAGAATTCAGTGTTTTAAAAAATATAAAAGTTTGATTCAAGTTTTACATCAAAATGAATTTTCAGAAAAGAGTAAAATGTATGAAAACTGTGCTTGAGGATATGTATAATTTGAGTACCTTTAGAATGAGTTCTTGTGCTTCTATTATTTAGTAGGAGAACATCAGTGCTGGAAGATTCCTTCGAGATCATATATTCTAATATTCTTTTGATTTTTTTGTTGTATCTGAGGAAACTGAGGTTTAGAGCTATGAAATAAAAAGTTAAATGTCAATCCTAACTAGGATTCCAGTCTAAATCTTCATCTCTCTTTTATCAGTGATTGGATCAGCATTGGACTAGAAAAAGGAGCCAAAGGCACTGACTATCTAGAGATGTAGTTGTATGTCCAATTTTATACTCAGATAGCTGCTGTAAGGCTTAAGGCAAGTCATTCAAATTGTTTTTCCCCATCATGTTATTAATCTTGAAAGTAGTGACCTCCTGGCCATTCAATCAATAAATAAGGACAATGTGTCAGGTGCTGTGCTAAGCCTTGGGGATACAAACGGAGGCAAAAGACAATCCTAGCTTTTAAAAATCTTAGAATGTAATGGGGGAGAGAATAACTGCACAAATATCTTTAAAGAAAGCTATATACAGAACAAATAGGGAATAATTAAGAGAAGGAAAACATTAAACGGGTTTGTGAAAAGTTTCCAGTGGAAGATGGTATTTTAGTTGGGACCTAAAGGGAAACAAGAAAAATAGTAAGAAGGAATGAAGATGGAAAGCATCCTGGGCCTGGAGGATAGTCACAGAAAATTCTTGGAGTTGATTGATAGAATATCTTATTTGGACAGTGAGGAGACAGAGTAAATAGAGGGCTGGACCTGGAGTCAGAAGGGCTTATTTCCCTAAGTTCAAATCTGTCCTCAGTCACTTAGTAGCTGTATGACTCTGAGCAAGTCCTTCACCCAGTTTGCCTTAGTTTCCTCTTCTGTAAAATAGCTGGAGAAAGAAATGGCAAAACATCTAGTATCTCTGTTGTGAAAACCCCAAATGTGGTTATGAAGAATTGGACTGGACTGAAAGGCCTGAGCAGCAATAAAAAGAGCAGATTCACCGAATTGAGATTGTGGTATGGGGTAAGATGTGAGAAGCCTGGTAAAAGAGGAGGGGGTAAGTTCTGAAGGGCTTTGTGTGCCATACAAAGTATTTTGTATTTGACTGCAGATGATAGGGAGGCACTAGAGGTTATAAAGGGAGAGTGACAAGGGTAGATTTAGATTTAAGAAAATCACTTTAGTGACTGAATGGGAGATGATTTGGAGTGGGGAGAAATTGGAGCCAGGCTGAATTGCCAGCAGCCTACTGACCTGACCGTCTATTCCTGCCAACTTTCAAATTCATGGGGGATTGTATTGACATGGAAAAGTTCTAGTGTCTCATGTGTCATCATAGGGGTTATTCTAGTGAAGGTGTAGGTAACATGCTGGTCTCATAACCTCAAGTTCTATGGATGATATAATCTAACTCTGTGATGCTGGGCAGGTCATCTAACTTTTTAATCTTTTAGGCAGCTCTCTGAGACTCTTACATTCTAGGATCTAGACAATGAGCATTTATAAAGCCCTTACTATATTTCAGGCACTGTCCTAAATGTCACTGTCCTCAAGGAACCCCCGGTCTATTGAGGAGGCAGCAGACAGGCAATCACTGCGGATTGCAGCTCAGTGGGAGTTGACAGACCTCAATATGTGAAGACAGAAGGCAAGGGTTTGAGTTTGGTTTGTCTCTTATTAGTTCAAAAACTTAATTTTCCCATCTCTAAAATGGGATGAATTATTGTTATGCTACCTTCCTTAGTGATCATTGTGAGAATCCCTGAGAGAAGATGGAGAGAAAATGTACTTTGTAGTCCTAATACTGTGCAAACAGCGGGCATCCCTGCACTATGTTTGTAGAGGCCTTCTAACGTGACAAGGGATATTCTTAGGAAGAAACTCAATTGTGTAGTTTTTGGGATCATTGATTTAATTTTGGAAGGAACCTCAGAGGTCATATAGTCCAACCTCCTAATTCTGCAGAATAGTAGACTGAGGCTCATGATGATTATGAATTGTCAAAAGTCATAGAGGTAATAAAGAGCAGAGGTGAAATCTGAACCCATATTCTTACTCTATATACAATTCTCTTTCCTCTTTACTTTGAGGGTTGGCTATTTTGAGTTTGCTTTGATATATACCAATTCCAGAACCTTGATATTATTGATGTGTTTTTTTAAAATATATGCCTTCAAATACTCAAATGGAACCATTCACATTGGGTAACTCATCCATATCTTTCCATAAATCCACCAAAGGATCCATCCCACATTCTAGGAACTTTCCTATTTTAATATTTAATGGATGTGAGTTTTGTTTACATAATATCAAAAAGATATGGTCACTGAATTGGCTTTAAAAATAATTGGCAGACAAAATTGCCTAGAGTTTTTGGCACTCAATAGAAACAATCTTGCCTATGTACTTG
Organism: Myrmecobius fasciatus; assembly: GCA_023553655.1. Taxonomy (NCBI): domain Eukaryota; kingdom Metazoa; phylum Chordata; class Mammalia; order Dasyuromorphia; family Myrmecobiidae; genus Myrmecobius; species Myrmecobius fasciatus. The sequence continues at coordinate 96,968 of JAJPUD010001704.1, read as the reverse complement.
AATTGTAGCTACAATCCATTCAGAGAAGAAGCTTAGAATAGGTCCTTAGAAAGGAAATTGGAATATTGTGGTTTTAAAATCCATCTTCCCTGTATGGTCATAAGGAGGTTTCTGAACCTCAATTTCCCATATGTACAAAGGCCTGTAATGTATGTATTTCTCAAGATCATTGGGAGACTCAAAAGGAGTTAATAAATGTACATGTAAGCATGCATGTGCGCATGTGTGCAAGAGTCCTTGTGTGTATTTAAGTATCTTGAATGCCATATAAATCACAGTTTATATTCATTCAGATATTTCATGATTGCATCTAGTGTAAAGAACACCCTGCTAAACACTACAAGGTTAAAAAAAATGTACAAAGACATAGACCCTGCTCTCAGAGAGCTCACACTGTCATATTCTGCCTGAATTAGAACATTCATCCTAAATTATAAAAAGTAGTCTTTCTGTTCGGGGACCATGTAGATGTTTGAAGGTGACTGTCAAATCAATTTATATGAAAAACACAAACTGAATTAATGAGAGACTGTTTGGGGGAAAATGTAAATGAAAATGATATTTGATGCTGTTTTTCCACTTAACAAAGTATTATAGTAACTCTTGAAATGCTCGTGGAATAAGTCGTGCTCATATTGGAATAAAGCATGACATAAATACTATATAAGCTCTGTTGCTAGAGTTTTTCCATCTATTATCACCCCAACCCCCCTCAGTTTTACTTTTAACTTTGGGAATAATAATCAAATTCAATGCTCTCTTTTCATGGAAAAGGTAGTCACTATATAGGCCCATTGCTTGTTGTGGTTTCCTAGGTTGAAACAACCACCCCTGATTCTCATTCCTGTATATGCATTATCTTCTATTACAAAATCATTTCCTTGAAGCTAGGACTATTTTGTTTTTTGTAGTTGCATTCCCACTACCTAATGGATGGCAATAGTAAGCAATTAGTTAATAGTTTTCATTCTCTTCTCTTACTGTTCTATGAAGAAATGAAATGAGTATTTACATCTTTATGTTGTCAAAATACTTCATAAGAAGCCTGAATATATTTTTTAAATGTCAAGACATATTGAACTCCACTGAACCTCATTTCATTCCACATCTGCCATATTTCTGAATTCTAGATTGTTTGATTCCACTAAAGCTAAAATAGCTACTCTTCTAAACCATCATTGGTCCAGAAACCAATCAATATTGACTGATAATGAAAACTGATTTTTTTTTTGTTGAGGCAATTGGAATTAAGTCACTTGCCCAGGGCCACACAGCTAGGAAGAGTTAAATGTCTGAGGCCAGAGTTGAACGCAGGTCCTCCTGATTTCAAGGCTGGTACTCTATCTACTGTGCTACCTAGCTGCCCTGAAAACTCACTTTTTAAAAGCTTTTTTATTGTTTTCTTTTTTATTGTAATACATATACATTAATTGTTAAAAACACACTCTTTCTGAATCATGTTGGAAGAGAAAAATCAGGAAAAAAAAGGGTAAAAACCATGAGAGAGGAAAAAAGAAGGAAAAAGGGGGGAAAAGTGAGCATGGCATGTATTGCTTTATATTCATTTTCCAGAGTCCTCTCTGGATTCAGATGGCATTTTCTATCCAAAGTTTATTGGAATTTCCTTGGATCACTGAACTATTGAGAAGAACCAAGATTTTCATAGTTGATCATGGCACAATCTTTGTTATTGTTTATACTGTATTCCTGGTTCTTCTTGTTTCATTCAGCATCAGTTCATGTAAATCTTTCTAGGTCTTTTTAAAATCTGCTTCTTCATCATTTTTTATGGAACAATAATATTCCATTACTTTCATGTGCCATAACTTATTCTAATCCTAACCTTAACCTAACTCCTGACTCTAAATCCAAATCATGAGCATCTACTCATTTTTCAATTCTTTGACACCACAAAATGTGCTGCTACACATGTTTAACCTATATTGGATTACTTGCTGTCTAGGAGAAGAATTGGGAGGAGAAAGGGAGAAAAATTTGGAACACAAGGTTCAGTAAGGGTGAATGTTAAAAACTATCTTTTCATGTACTTTGAAAATAAAAAAGTTTTATTTTTAAAAATAGCTGCTACAAACATTTTGCACATATGGATTATTTTCCCTCCATTATGATTTCTTTGGGATTAGACCCAGTAGCCACACTGCTAGATCAAAGGGTATGTACAGTTTTATAGCCCTTTTGGGCATAGTTCCAAATTGCTCTCCAAAATGGTTGGATCATTTCACAACTTCACCATGAATAGTGTCCCAATTTTCCCATATCCCTTCCAATGTTTATCATTATCTTTTCCTGTCATTTTCGCCAATCTGAGAGGTGTGAGGTGGTACCTCAGAGTTGTTTTAATTTTTATTTTTCTACTCAGTCAACATAAATGTTTTAAAGAAACATGATACAATTATGGTCAGGCACATTGAAATAAGTGTTCACTACCCCATGGATCTAAGCATAATCTTTGGAACTCAAATATTCAAAATACCCCAATGAGTCTGGAATCACATTATTATGGGTACTTCTTCCACTGATGGGATTCTTACTTTATCCATGGGTGCAGTTTATGTAGCACTCCTCTGTATGCATACCCATTGATTTTACCCCCCCCCCCCAATGGTCTGGGAGCCTTCCTTGTTTTCTCTTGATACCACAAAGATTCCAATGGAGCCCTGAGTGTTATCACTTTATCACTTGATTCTGTCACACACCAGCCCATAGATAGCATCTTCTACATTGCGTCTCTTTTCTGTGGGTGTGTGTGTGGGTGTGTGGGTGTGTGTGGGGGTGGATCCCCTTATAACCTTTCTGGGGTATCTTTTCATTATTGAATCCTCAATTTAAATTCTATACAGGAAATCAAAGTGATTTTTTTTTTACTGAGAACTGATCATGTGCCAATCATTAAATATACCATGACTTGTGGCCATTTGATATACCAGAAAAAATATTGATATTGAAATTCTTTTAAACTTTTGTTTGAAGGACTAATTTGTATTTTAAAAGTTTTGACATTTTCCAAAAGCTCTTCCTCTTAAACTCTGGACCTGACTCATTGATCATTTGCATTGTCTAATCACCATTCTCTTGCTCTCGTGCTCACTCTTCCACTTGCGTGCTCATTCTCTCCATGTATCAATTGTCATTTATCTTCCCAGATATATTTCTACAAAAGATAACCATATTTCTGAAAATCTTTTTTCTATATAGATATACCTCTATTACCTTATCTTTCATCTATATAGATATTTTTTCTTTAGCTTTCATCTTTCTGGATCACCTTTCTATCTTCTCATATGACCTGTCTTGATGTATTTTTATCTATCTTTTAAATATATTTCTCTCCACTCATCATCTATCTAGATATATCAAGATTCATATTTATCTACCATCTTTCTCAATATTCTTCTATCAGTCTTTCCTCTATACAGACAGCATGGTATAAAGCAGATTTGTCAAACTTTTTGAGAATGCAAAGCTCAAGAGTGTGGTCAGAACCAGGTTAAAATGTAATTGGGAAATGTTTAACAAAATAAATAAAAATACAGTGAACACATAGAGTGTTGATTTGTAGTTTTCTAATGTGATGTGCTATAGTATGGATCTGTTTCTGTTTGAGTTTGATACCTCTGATAGAGTGGATTAGGAGCTGGCATTTTTGGATGTAAAAATCTGACTTCTAGTCACAGCTCTGACACTCTCTTAGGAGCCTGGGCAACTCACTTAGACTCTGTTTTCTAGCTTACTCTCAAAGACAATTAGAAACACAGAAGATATCAGCTCTCATTGAAAGAGGGGCTCCCTCTCATGGAAGTTCCTCAAATTAATGAAATCACATGTCTAGTTCCTATCTTTTTCTTTCATCTATATAAATATATATGATGATGTATATATAAATATATATGTACATAAGTCCATAGAGTGTCTGTCTATGTACTTATCTATCTATCCATCTATCTATCTATTTATCTATTTATTTATCATTCCCAACTCTATATGTTGTCCATCCAAATGCACCCCAAAGAGCTTTGTATTTGACCTCTCAAGTCACAGAAAACCCAACCACATTTGAATAACAAAACATCTAATATATTGGTGCTTCATTCATTCATCATTCTCTAGGAATTAGCCCTTCCCTGTAAGAACTCTCAGAAAACTAAAAATATCATTTTATGTGCCAAAGCATTTTAAAAATTTTAATCATTTTGGAGGATTTTTCTTCTCAAGAATATTGCACACATCCCTGCCCGTGAGGCATTTTGGAGCCTTATTTTTTATATAACAAAAAACAGATGCAATGTGGTAGAGAGAGGCCCCTTTCACACCTCCATTTGAATGATGCTGCTAACAGAAGTCATCAGGAAATGGAAAGCAGAGCCCATTTTCGTCCTCTATGCTAAGCCATCACTACCTTTTTATGGCACACTGCCCCTGAAAGTGAAGACAATTTTAAAGCCAATATCAGAGTCCTTAACTAAGAAGTAAGAGTGTTGAGTCTTTGACAGACAGAACCTGGACTGGATTGCTGGAGCCCTCTGGACTGTGTGCCTGCCAACAGCCCCAACTCTTGGCCACAAGCCTACGCTAGTTGCTGCCAGCTTTATCACTTCTCTGCGGACTTTATATTTTAATACAAAACACCAAAAATGCACTGATATAGTCAGAACAGAGCAGTAGACTCCTTGCTTCTAGTGAAGGAACTTTATTCTAATCTCTCATTTGAATTTTAAAAGCCCTTTTTCTCTCCCCTAAATTTGCCTTTCTTTTCCCTTCTCCTATTTTACATGTTTCTCTGGAACTGCTCGCTCCATCTCTGTGATTTTCATCTTTTGTGTATTTGGGCTGGAGGCAGGCTCTTCTCTTGGTTCAAAGGTAGTCAATGGTCTACACAGATCTGTAGATAACAGTTTGTGAGTTGGATCTTGTCCCATAGTATCCATACATGTGGGGGGCAAATTTATTCCCTGCACCTCACATAACAGAATGATGCTGTGACACTGGGTCCATCTCTTAGATGACCTTCTCTTCCAACTTCACTCCAAAAGTGAGGACTAGAAATTTTAGGATACTCAGTACTTTATCCTGGCCCTAATGGTGGAACTTTTTTTTGCTGCTAGGGCTTTTCCTCTTTTCTTTTTTCCTTTGTTTCTGTAGTTGGATTTTTCTTTGAGGGGTTTCTGTTCACACATGTACAACACCATACCATATGAAATCACACACATGTCCCTCAGTTTGCTCTAAGTACAGTTTTGGTTGTATGGGACAGATTATGGCTTTGAATCTTCAGGGAAAGCTTTGTGATCTCCCACACTGGCCCGTTTCCTTCCTACTCTGAGTTAGATAATGTGCATTTAATGTTAGACACCAGAGAGCTCATAAAAATCCACCATCACAGACTAAAAGATCAAAGGATGAAGAGCTAAAAGTGACTGTTGAGGTCCTCTCATCCAGTGGTGTCAAATTTAAATAGAAATGGATCCCTGCAGGAACATATTGATTGAGGAAAAACCACACATTTGTTGTATTATGTTTAATTTTCAAATGACATTTTAATCTGCTTCTAACTATTCACAAGGCTCTTTGAGTTTGACACTGCTGATCATTTTACAGATGAACACACTAAAGTCCAGAAGTTAAGTGATATGTCAAAGGTAACAAGATCCAGTAATTAAACTCAAGTTCGCTCTATAGATGTTGCCTACATCATGACCTCAAAATGAATATGTGACAGGACTATTGGATGGTGCAGTGTATGGAACACTGTTCCTGGAATTGGGAGTACCTGAATTAAAATCTGTCATACTAACTGTGTGAATCTGGGCAAAAACAAACAGACAAATGGATGAATAAAAATGCATATTTCACTTGAGAGGTCTCTTTGTTCTTCTCCTCTATCATGACTTTGGATATCATACTTTAGACTCAGGAAGGATATATATTTAAGGGGGGAGAGTGATGGCAAGGCAGTTTCCAGTCCTGAATGAAGGGGGGTAGTTTGGGCCACTGACAAGGCAGACTTGGTGGATTGCCATAGTTCATGGAGTGTGACTGGACCAAGGGGCAGAGTATCAGTGCTCATTCGCCAGCATGGGTCTATTTTTCTACTCTTGGCTGCTGGTTGGGAAACACTGGAAAATTGGCAAGAAAAGACAATGTTCTGTGGAGGCAGGAGAGTTGTATTAAAACTGGCATCTAAAAAGCTTGGGACTTGAAAGTTTTGATTCTTTCCTTATTCCTTTCATTCTTAAGTGGAACACTAGAAAGAAGTGTGCCATCAACCTGCCTGCCTTTCTGTCTGTCACAGAGACAGAAAAAAAAAAGATTTTTAGTTTTTTTTTTCTTGTCTCTTGTAGTCTCTGATGCCATTCCTCTAACTGCACTACTGCTTAGGGGAAGGAGGGGATAAAGAAGGGACTGAAAGAATAAGAAGAGATGACAGTAAATAGGGGGAAGAATAAAAAAGACAGAAAAATTGGACGTTTATTAGAATGAAAGAATAAATATCAAGGGTATGAGTTACAATTTTCTTAGTACTTTAGAGACATCATGATATCATAATATCATGGGTTCAGAGTAAAAAAGTCTTGGATTGGATTTAGGAAGACAGAAATATGAATCTTACCATAGAATTTTGCTAGCTGTGAGGGCCTAGTCTAGTCACTTAAACTTCCAAAGATAGGGTTAGATATGAGAATCTTTAAATGCCAAAAAATAATTACATTTGAGCATGGATATAATGAAAAACACTCATTAAATACTTATTGTATGTTGTGTATCTGGCTAGGCATTAGGGGAAAAAAAGATTAAGAAAAGTAATAACTTTTGTCCATAATGGTCAATTAGCAGGAAATGGTCTGTCATCAAGATAAAATATTGATAAAATAAGTACAATGTAAAGGCAAGGGGAGGTGGTAGAGACTGGGGGTATTAGGAAATGAGTCTTTTAATAGGTGGCATTTAAATTAATCCTTGAAGTAAGTCAGAGATTTAAAAAGTATTGAAAATGAACCAAAATTGAAGTTATTAAAATTTTAAACCAAATTGACCCTTAAAATGGAGCTGAGGCAGTTAGAACAGTATGAGGGCAAAGTGGAAGAATGAATAAGGTTTGGTCAAAGATAGGAAACAGGAGAGAGGAAAGAATAAGAGGCATCAAAGACAATTTTGTTTTTCTCCATTTTCCTAATGACCTTTCTTTGTCGAGGAGACTTTGGAGAAATTGAGAAAAAAAATGTTACATGGAAAATAAGGAGATAGGAACTATCAAGGTATCAAAAATATTCCACTCAATGTAAAAGGCTTAAAATAGTTTGCTAGACACTGCAGGTACACAGATGAAAACAGAGCAGGCCCTGCCCTCAAGGAATTGGCATCCTACTGGCTTGAAGATGGTTCTGCAGAACATTTACAACAGTACTACATAATTCTAGGAGTTAATCATTGGTATTTTTTTTATCTGGCTCCCTCTAGACAACTCTTGGGATAGCCTGTAGTTTAGTATGGTTTCTAAATCTATTTCTATAATAGATGTGACGTGGGCAGATTAGTTTCTTCCCCTGGTCAGAAGTATGGAATGACAGAAATAAAATTCCTGGATCATAAATTTAGAACTGGAAATACTCCACTCTTAGAGGTCATCTAGTCTAAATCCCTTTTATTTTCAAAAAAAGAATCTGAGGCTCAGAAATGGGCAGTGATTTCCTTTAATATTTTGATGCCAAATCCATCTCTCTGATGCAAGTAAAATATTTGTGTCATCAATCAATTCAAAGATAGAGTCTAAATCTAAAGATCTGGAGCCAAATCTCATCTGTGTGACTATCCAAGTCCAAGAAATGACTTTTTAAACTTTGATTTCCTCATCTATCAATGAGGAGGATAGTCTATAGATCATGTCTAATGTTTATCTTTTCCAACTCTAAATCTATAATCTGCAATGATTTTTCTCAGATTATATCCCTTCTATTTTGATTTTGCCCTTTTATTATAGAATTGACATCAAACATCAAGCTATAAGAAGATTCAAGGAGCACAGATATTAGCCATCTTCAAGTATCTGGTTATGTTTCCTTTGGAAAACAGAAGAGAATTTTCTTTCATAAAGCACAGGGGTAGGAAAAATAGGTAGAGGACAGGAACAAGACAAATTTTGGCTTCATGTTAGGAAAACCTTCCTAGTAATTGAAGGATCCCAAAAGTGCGATGGATTGACTCATGGTTAGTGTTTCTTTCTTAGGGGTCTTCCAGTAGAGTCTGGATGTTTACTTGTTAGGTATTTTGGAGTAAGACTTTTTTGATTGAATTATAAAATGATTGAGATCCCTTGCAATTCTAAATTTCTGTGATTTTAACTTCTGAGATCTCTTCCATCTCCTTCATTGATTTAGATTCGATCTTTCCATCCCCTCAAGTATCTTACAGTTGGAGGTGGAAGGGACTTTAGAAATAACGTGTCCAACTTATCCATTTTATAGATAAGGAAACCTGAGGCCTAAAGATTCCTGAGTCACATAACAAGAACATGAGGTCTTCCTAACCCCAAGTCCAGGGCTCTATTATGCCATGCTCTCTCTTGGTAAACTCACCATAGCTCTAACCCAACTCTTCCTTAACTATTCCTAACACTTTCCTTTCTCTGTTTTATATCTATTCCATGGGCTTGAATTCTGTTTATTCTTTAAAGCTTAGTTCAGATCTGAAGCCTAAGGTGGACAACTCAGTCTTAAGTAATCTTGCTCTCAAAGCTCTTATTTAATTTGTCAGTTCTATAAAACCTGATGTTAGAGCTGCTTTTATTAAAAGACTAAATTCTACAAGGGTAGAGGCCATAATTTATTGCTCTTGTCCAGCAAAGTGATCCCCTATATCCTTCCTCCCACCTCAGTTATTCTTGGCTTCTCTTATACTGTGACAGATACTCAGTCTGTAATGATATCTCCAAAGAGTACTTGATTTGTAATCAAATGGATTCAATTCCCATCTTTGCCACATATCAGCTGTTTAGGCTTGGGCAAGTCACCTTGTCTCTGTGGGTCTCAAATTCCTTATCTTTAAAGGAAAGGGGCTGGATTAGATCATGGTTTCTTTACCTCTCATAAATCCCTTTGGCAGAAAACCTGAGACACCTTTCTCAGATGAAATGTGCAGAGTTTTAAAGGAAATCAATTCTATTGAAAGTTACCAAAATATGTGTTTTTTTTTTCATTCTAGAATCCAAGTTAAGAACCCTTGAAGAAGATTTCTAAAGCCCCTTTCAGCTTTAAATGTATTAGTAGGTGATTTTAAAGTACTTCTTTCTTTCTCTAAATGTATGATCCCAAGCAATGAAAAGAATCCTGCAATCTTAAAATAAATAAATTCCAATCTTTTATATGGAAAGCTTGCTTTTCCAAAGGCAAAATGAGTAGGCTGAATAATAACCTCTCTCTTTACAAAGGGCCACCCACTGCCATAGTCTGGATGAGCCTAACTTCCACTGACAACCAGAGATTGAGGGATGTGAACAAGGCCAATTGTTCACATTTGGCCTGTTTTTTCCTGTCTATTTAGGTCTGCACATTTAGAGCTGTGTTTATTTGCATGAGATTGGATTGGACCTGAGCTCCTTTAAAATGGTCAAAACAAGCATCTGACTGTGAGGGATGCAGATGGGATTTTGGAGACCAGTCTAGGACTCTTAGTTGGAGAATTATTTAGATATACCAAAGGGTATAGAGGGAGGAAGAGGATACAAAATTTGGCAGATAAAATTGGAAAGTATCCAAGGAATATTTGTTAAGAATAGTTGATGATGGGATGTCCAAATGGGCGTTTTAGGTCTGACTCATTGCAGAGAGAGCAGAGACCATCCTATTTAAAGAGTGAAAATTAAATCCACAGGAGTGTGGAGCATTGGAAAGGGCTTTGGATATGGCATTGAGAGACCTGCAACTTACTTGTGTGATCTTGGGCAAGTCATATAATCAACAAATGTATTAAATGCCACACTCTACCCTGTACTCGAGAGTTACAAATATATTCCATACCTTCAGGAAAGTTGCCTTCTAATAGTTTTATTGTTATTCTTGACCTTGAATTTGTGAGTTATATAGGAAACTTGATTATAATAAAAAAATCATATGGGGTTTTTCATATCATGGTTTCTGTAGGAATCTCACGAAGGTAGTAGGATACTTCATATATTCCTATAGTAGAATCTAGCTGAGCCTTTGAGGTCTGCATTCAGAAACAGATATAATATCTTATGTGCATAGTCAGACTACCAAGGATTCTTTTGGCAGACTGGTGAAGACTCTGGCCCCCTTCTCACAATGATTTATCTTTAAAATATGAAAGAAAATAATTAGAATTTCAGAAAAAAACTTGTTGTATTGATATACAGCATGACTATATAGAAAATGCTTTATAACCTTGAAATGGAGATAAAATGTCAGGTATTGATGTTATTATACAAATGTCTATATTCATTCCAGCATTTCCTTAAAATAAAATAATTATACCATTGCTAAGTAAGCTTTAGTACAGGGAATACTAAAGTGAATAATTACAGGTCTCTTCCCAAATTACAAACTATTTTGGAAAGCAAAATTCATTCTTTTGGACCATGTAACTTGTGAGTCTTTCAGGACACTAAATGTTTTGAATAGCTTCTGGATTTATCAAAGCCCTAAGGGAGTAGTTGCCTCACAGGAGGAATCTGTTTTATAAAGATACTGGTTTATGACCACTGTCAAACAAAGGCTACCTTGATCCCGCCAAATTCTATTCTTTAGTAAGGTCAATCAGATAGAAATGTACCTAGGGGTACACAATCTGAAATTTGTGCAAGAGTGCTGAAATTTAGAAGGCATTGGAAAAAGTATTTCAGAAGAGTGGGAAAAACTGGACTTAGCAATCACTTATTGAAAATGACTAGTTAAAATAGGAATCTATTAGATGCTCCCCTCAACCATCCTGTTTCCCTTCATGACTGACCAGCCTTGTTATTCACTGGTAATTCTTGATCATTTATCTCCACTAAACTTACCTTAAAAAGTTGAGAGTGTATCTCATGCTTCTTTCATTGACCATTTTTGTATAGCTTGTTCCAGGCACAAAAATATTGATTAAGTCTCTGCAATTAGTTGTATTTTTATTTTTTTTAATATACACTGATTTTTGTATCTATTTTTTATTACCTTCTGTTCCTGAAATGGCTGTGTTTTGGTGATGGGTAAGTGTTCTACATATTGTCAGTCTCTAAATACTCTGAGAACATGCTTGATGAGAGGAGGTGCCCCATATGCAGGTAAGTTAGAGTGTAATCACTGGCATTTAAAAATAATCTTGAATATTTCAATTACTCAGTAGGCAATGATAACATTCCTGAAAAAGGCCTCAAGGAAATGGCAAGAAAGAGAATCCATTAGCAGAATGCTGTGGTAAATTGGAAATATCTATATCTATTTAGATAGATGTATATATATGGGAGAGGAAGGACACACAACTTTTAGTATCTCTGGCACCAAATGGAATATCTGCCAACATTTGGATGAAATTAATCAAACAACAAAGACACATTTCTTGAGTATTTATCCCATGCAAGGTATTGTACGAGGTGATAATGATAATACAAAGACAAAAAGGAGACTGTTCCTCCCATTAAGGAACTCCATTTTACCATTCTGGGTAAAGCAGCTTTATTCTTCTATCCTTGTGTCCCTTGTGATGGGGAAAGCCTGGCAACATGATGGATCTTTGGACTAGGAGCTAGAATGCTATTTTTGTGAGTACTGTTTCTTTGACCTTCAGCAATCCATTCTGAGTTTCAGTTGCTTCACTTTTAAATAAAGGGATAGAATTAAAAACCTCAATTACTTTCAAGCTCAAGATTCCTATGACACTTTTGAGGAGCAAAGATATAATAAATGGGTGGAAGGACGAGGGAGTTGAAGGATTGCTCCATCAAGTGACAAACATCATGTTATTTCACCTCTGTGACCTTCCTCAGTTTCTTCTTGTGAAAAATGCCCTTCTGGTTCTGAAGCCTGTTTCCTTGTATCCTGGGAGTAAAACAAGGGTTAATTCTCTCTGCCTTTTTTGATGCCTATTTCACTGACTCACCAGCCAGCATTCTAAAAGGGAGTGTGAGTTGATGACTTCATTTCATGCATGGATTTAATGTAGCATGGGCTTGTCTCATTTGTTGCAACAGTTTAAATGCCATCTTTAATGTTTTGCTTTCATGCTATGACTTTTTTTCTTTCTTCCCTTATTCCAAAAAGAAAAGAAAAAATCTTGCAGTGAAATGTTCTCCAGTTTCTGGAATGAATGGGGGGATAAGGTTTCTTTAATTTTTACATGGAAAAAGAGATATTTAATGATTATTTTAATCAATCAACCAAGGTTCCATGTTGGTTATTTGAGTGAATCTGACAATAGATAATTTTTTTGACATTTATAATTCGAACCAAATCTAAATTCACAATGAAATTATACTCTAGTGGTATAAAATAATAATAATATGATAAGTTTGATATGGATAATTTGGCAGAATTGATATATTTTATGGAAATATTGAGACCAATGTTAACTTTTCTAAGAAAGTGTATTGGATTATGGACTGAATTTGTGAGTGATAATGGAAACTTGATTACAATTAAAAAAAATCACATGTGGTTTTTTCATAGCATGGTTTTTATAGGAATCTCATGAGGGTAGTAGGATAGTTCATATATTCCTACACAGTAAAATCTAGCTGAGCCTTTGAGATCTTCATTCAGAAACAGATATAATATCTTATGTGCATTGTCAGACTACCAATCAGATTGGAAACTCCTGATTTCATATTTCTTTGCAAGTTCTCCAGTGGTGAAGGTTGATTGAGTATCCCATAGTTCATGCAATTATTCCATTTTTGTTGAAGAAGTGATAGGTGGTCAAAGTTAGGAATATTGAAGGAATCAGAGTAGTTCCATTAAAACATCATTTAAGTTTTAAAATCTGGTCCTGCTAGACTCCTAGGTAAAGGGACATGGGATAAGGATAAGGGACAAAGTTGTTGGAGATCTGGGTGTGATGCCTACAATGGCCTTATAAATATCTCTCAAACACAGAATTGTTTACTATATATTAAGCAAATATTAGTTTCTCTGTATATCAATGAATAACCACAGATCAGCCTCTTGCCAGTGGCCTTTCTGGATCAGAGGAGATGGTATATTTCTCCTATTATGGTCATTGTAGAAAACAGGCAGTCAATCAAAAAATACTCATTACATTCTGATTATATTCCAGACCTTGTGCTAAGTCCTGGAAATATAAAGAAAATGAAAAAAATGAAATTTGCCTTCAAAAAGCTTATATTCTAATGGAAGAAACAATATGGGAAAAATTATATATGCAAGACATTAATATTGTAAGTGGAAAATAATTTTAGAAGGAAGGACCTAATAATGTGAATATTGGGAAAGACTTCTTAGTGTAGACAAGAGTTGAGCTGAGTTTTGAAGGAACCTGGGGGAACCAGGAAGCAGAGATAAGAGATGAGGGAGAAGAGAATTGATGGCATGGCAACTAGCACTTAGCACAGTGCCTGGCACATAAATGCATATTGATTGGTTGAATAACTGATGAAAAGGCCTGGCATCTTCAGATTGAATGCCATATAGAAGAACAGCTAAAAGGCCTGTATTGGAATAAACTTTGAAGCTTTTGTTTCTGCTTGGAATTCATAGCATTTTCCTTTTATAATTGTCTAAAATCATGGCCTGTAGGCCAAATATGGCCTACCACCTGTTATTGTACTGTCAGGGAGCTAAGTATAGTTTTTATATTTTAAAATGAAATTTTACTGTATTTAAAAACTTAATTCAAGACTGTACTAAAGCAGGTAGTAATCTAGCCCAAGGGAACTAATTTGTTGACCTGAGATCTAAACTATAGTCTTTTTTGGACTTAATGATTGTTGTTTTTAAACTGGGCTATGTTGAAATTCATGAACTGTTCCGGACTTTTTATTGTATCCCAATAGCCTTCTTAGAAAATACTGCTGAAGGGTATGAGCAGTGGATTCAAAAGCATACATGAGTGACCCCCCTTTACTTAAGACTATGGAGTTAATAGCAAAAATTAGAATATTTCCAGAATTAACTAGTTGTGTGTGTGTGTGTTTGTGTGTTATATAATACTCCATCGCTCATATACTCCCAATTTCACAGTTACCTAGGGAAAATATCAGTTTAAAAAGCTGAGTTTTTTTCTTCACCCTCAAAAATTTTTGTTATTACAGGAATTTCATTTATCAATGCAGATTGAAAACTTCCATTCCATAAATTGGTCCTTATTAATTCTTGTGACCAAGAAATCCAAAGCATGATATCTCGCCCTTTGATGATGAACTTATTTTCTACTTAACATATTTATTCTTTGATAATCAGCAACCATCATCCACCAGATTCACCAGTGGAGTTCTTTTTTTAAGGCAAACATGCATTCCCTATGGATTTTATTTTATTTCAAGTTTTTTTAAAATATATTTTTATTAAAGCTTTTTATTTGCCAAACATATGCATGGTAATTTTTCAACATTGATCCTTGCAAAGCCTTCTGTTCCACACTTTTCTCTCCTTTCCCCCACCCCCTCCCCTGGATGGCAGGTAATCTAATACATGTTAAATATGTTAATATGTTAAACTACATGACAAATCGAATATATTTATACATGTTTATACAGTTATCTTGCTGTACAAGAAAAATTGGATCTACAAGAAAAAAAAAACTGAGAAGGAAAACAAAATGGAAGCAAACACCAACAGAAAACATGAAAATGCTATGTTGTGGTCCACACTCAAATCCCACAGGCCTTTCCCTGCGTGTATATGGCTTTCTTCATCATGAAACAATAGGAACTGGTTTGAAACATCTCATTGTTGAAGGGAACCATGTCTATCAGAATTGATCATCATATAGTCTTGCATTAGTGTAACTCTTTTGTGCTGTGGGACTTTCCAAATATCCTATAACACTAGAGATGCTATACTAAAAGATATTTATCATTGATGTAATACTTTCAAATGTTCTATAATGGCATAAATATGACAACTCATGGTCATGTCTAGGCCATGGTGAGATATAAGCCTCTGAGATATATATAGTCTGTTCTCTGTACAATGGTATTGTGTAAAACTGTATTCAAGACCAGTGGATATCAAAGAAATTAGAGTCTATGAAAGAAAAATAAAAATATTAAAAATCGATAGAAAATATCCATTTGTTTTTAATGCCATTAAAATGAAAATTCCTTAAGTACTTAATAATTAGAATCATTACTTGTCTATTTTTTAAATTGGATAAAAACTTAGTTTCTTTAAATTCTTTTTTCTTTGAAATTATACTAAAAACATATTTTTATGACTTCAATTGATGGACTTTTCTTGGGAGTCTTAATGCATCTTTCCTATTTTATTGTTACAAAAAGAGTGCCATAGGATGTAACTATTCCACAGGCCACTTGATGCATACCAATACCTTGTTTATGTAGAGAATATGACTATGTGGCAACCATCTTCTAATATTTGAAGGTTGCAATCCTAAAGGCATTGGTTTTACTTGAGAATAGAAAGATTTTGCTGAGAATAGAAAATTGGAAGCAAAAAGTAGAATTTGTAGAGGCAGAGTAGAGCTCAATGTAAGGGAGAAATTTCCTAAACTTCAGTGATGACTAAGAGTGGTATAGAAACGTCATCGTCATTGATTAAGTATCTTCTCTGTGCTTGGCTCTGTGTTAAGTGCTGGGGGTACAAAGTAAGGCAAAACCAAAAACAACCAAAATGGCCCCTGCCTGCAAGGACTAGGATGAACAATTGCAATCATTGATGTTCTTCGAATAGGAAATGGATAACTATTTGTTGGGGATATTGTAGAGGAAATTCCTTTACTTGGACAAAGTGACCAATGAATTTCCTTCCAATTTTGATATTAGGTGATGCTACCTTATGCATGAGAGTATATGATGTTAGGTCTGTCTTTTGTTGTACCATTTTGTATTATACTAAAAAAAACTTAATCTACTGCATATATGACAAGATTGTTTATGACATTCTTTTGGAGAATTAGAATAAACATAAATACACCAAAATTCATCCAATAATTTTTTTGATGGTACTCAAGGTTTTCTCTAGTTTTCTTTTTTTTTTAATTTTGTTAATACTTTTTATTTGCAAAACATATGTAGGGGTAATTCTTTAACATTAACACTTACAAAGCTTTCTGTTACAAATATTTCCCCCCTACTCCCTACCCCTCCCCTAGATGGCAGGATATCCACTACATGTTAATTATGTTAAAATACTTGAGAAATCGAATATATGCATACTTATTTCCACACATCATTTTTGTGCAGGAGAAATTGTATCTACAAGAAAGAATAATCAGATAAAGGAAATACAATTCAAGCAAACATCAATAGAGAGCATGAAAATGATATGTTGTGGTCCACATTTCACATCCCTCTCTCTGGGTGTATATGGCTTTCTTCACTGAACAATTGGAACTGGTCTGAAGCATTTCATTGTTGAAGAGAGTGATGTCCATTAGAACTGATCCTCATATAGTATTGTTGCCGTGAATAATGATCTCTTGGTTCTGCTCACTTCACTGAGCATTAGTTCATGCAAGTCTCTCCAGGCCTCTCTGAAATCATCCTGCTGGTCATTTCTCACAGAACAATAATATTCCATAACATTCATATACCATAATTTATTCAGCCACTCTCCAATTGATGGGCATCCATTCAGCTTCCAGTTTCTAGCCACTACAAAAAGGGCTGCCACAAACATTCTTGCACATGTGGGTCCCTTTCCCTCCTCTAAGATCTCTTTGAGATATAAGCCCAATAGAAACACTGCTGGGTCAAAGGGTATGCACAGTTTGATAACTTTTTGAGCATAGCTCCAAATTGCTCTCCAGAATGGCTGGATCCGTTCACAGTTCCACCAACAATGCATCAGTGTTCCAGTCTTCCCACATCCCCTCTAACACCAGTCATTATCTTTTCCTGTCATTTTAGCTAATCTGACAGGTGTGTAGTGGTACCTCAGAGTTGTCTTAATTTGCATTTCTCTGATCAATAGTGATTTGGAGCACCTTTTCATATGACTTATAAATAGTTTTAATTTCATCATCTGAAAATTGTCTGTTCATATCCTTTGACCATTTATCAATTGGAGAATGGCTTGAATTCTTATAAATATGAGACAATTCTCTATATATCTTAGAGATGAGACCTTTATCAGAACCCTTAAATCTAAAGATGATTTCCCAATTTGATGCTTCCCTCCTAATCTTGTCTGCATTAGTTTTATTTGTACAGAAACTTTTTAACTTAATATAATCAAAATTATCTATCTGGTGTTCAATTAAGAGTTCCAGATCTTCTTTGGACATAAATTTATTCCATCTCCACAGGTCTGAGAGGTAAACTATTCTATGTTCCTCTAATTTGCTTATAATATCACTCTTTATATCTAGATCATGAACCCATTTAGATCTTATCTTGGTGTGTGGTGTTAGGTGTGGGTCCAGCCTTAATTTCTTCCACACTAGTTTCCAATTTTCCCAGCAGTTTTTGCTGAATAGTGAGTACTTATCCCAAAAGATGGGGTCTTTGGGTTTATCAAACACTGAATAGCTAAAGTTATTACCTAGATTGTCCTGATATCCTATCCTATGCCATTTATTGACTGCTCTATTTCTCAGCCAGTACCAAATGGTTTTGATGACCGCTGCTTTATAATATAATATGGTTTATGAAGGCCACCTTCATCTGCCTTTTTTTTCATTAATCCCCTTGAGATCCTTGACCTTTTGTTCTTCCAAATGAACTTTGCTACTATTTTTCTAGATCTGTAAAAAAAATTTCTTGGGAGTTTGGTATGGCACTAAATAAGTAAATTAGTTTGGTTAGTATTGTCATTTTTATTATATTCGCTCTGCCTACCCATGAGCACTTAATGTTTTTCTAATTGACTAGGTCTGATCTTATTTGTGTGGAAAGTGTTTTGTAATTTAGTTGGTATAGTTTCTGACATTTTCTTGGCAGATAGTTTCCCAAATATTTTATGCTATCATCTCTTATTTTGAATGGAATTTCTTTTTGTATCTCTTGCTGCTGAACTTTGTTGGTAATATATAAAAATGATGATGATTTATGTGGATATATTTTAAATCCTGCAACTTTGCTAAAGTTGTGAATTGTTTCTAGTAGATTTTTTAGTTGAGTCTCTAGGGTTCTCTAAGTATACCATCATGTCATCTGCAAAGAGTGATAATTTGGTTTCTTCATTACCTACTCTAATTCCTTTAATTTCTTTTTCTTCTCTTATTGACAAAGCTAACATTTCTAATACAATGTTAAATAATAATGGTGACAGTGGGCAGCCTTGTTTCACTCCTGATCTTACTGGGAATGGTTCTAGTTTGACTCCATTACATACGATGCTTGCAGATGGTTTTAAGTAGATGCTACTAATCATTTTAAGGAAAAGCCCATTTATTCCTATACGCTCTAGTGTTTTTAATAGGAATGGGTGTTGGACTTTATGAAATGCTTTTTCTGCATCTATTGAGATAATCATATGTTTTTTTTAGTTTGATTATTAATATAATTGATTATGCTGATAGTTTTCCTGATATTGAACCAGCCCTGCATTCCTAGTATAAATCCTACTTGGTCATGGTGTATTATCCAGGAGATAACTTTCTGTAATCTCATTGCTAAAATCATATTTAAAATTTTTGCATCAATATTCATTAGGGAAATGGGTCTATAGTTTTCTTTCTCTGTTTTCACCCTATCTGGTTTAACTATCAGCACCATATCGGTATCATAGAAGGAATTTGGTAGTATACCTTCTGTACCTATTTTTTCAAATAGTTTGTATAGTATTGGAATTAATTGTTCTTTGAATGTTTGGTAGAATTCACATGTAAAACCATCTGGCCCTGGAGATTTTTTCTTAGGGAGTTTATTAATAACTTGTTCTATTTCTTTTTCTAAAATAGGGCTATTTAAATAATTTATTTCCTCTTCTGTTAACCTGGGCAATCTATATTTTTGTAGATATTTCTCCATTTCATTTAGATTATCAAATTTATTGGCATAAAGTTGGGCAAAGTAACTCCTAATTATTACTCTAATTTCCTCTTCATTGGAGGAAAGTTCTTCCTTATCATTTTTGAGACTAACAATTTGATTTTCCTCTTTCCTTTTTCTGATCAAATTAACTAAAGGCTTATCTATTTTGTTGGTTTTTTCATAAAACCAACTCTTAGTTTTATTTATTAATTCAATAATTTTCTTATTTTCAATTTTATTAATCTAACCTTTTATTTTCAGAATTTCCGATTTGGTATTTAAATGAGGGTTTTTAATTTGCTCTTTTTCTAGTTTTTTTTTTTTTTTGTAAGCCCAGTTCATTGATCTTCTCTTTCTCTGTTTTATGCAAATAAGCATCTAGAGATATAAAATTACCCCTTATAACTGCTTTGGCCATATCCCACAAATTTTGGTATGTTGTCTCATTATTGTCGTTCTCCTGGATGAAATTATTGATTGGGTCTATAATTTGCTCTTTCACTCATTCGTTCTTCAGGATTAGATTATTTAATTTCCAATTAACTTTTGGTCTATTTTCTGCTGGCCTTATATTACATGTGAGTTTTATTGTATCATGATCTGAAAAGAATGCATTTACTATTTCTGCTTTTCTGCAATTGATTTTGAGGTTTTCATGTCCTAACACATGATTAATTTTCATATAACTTCCATGAACCCTTGAGAAAAAAGTATACTCCCTTCTATAGCCATTCAGTTTCCTCCAGAGATCTATCATACCTAACTTTTCTAACATTTTGTTTATCTCCCTAACTTCTTTCTTATTTATTTTGTGGTTTGATTTATCTAATTCTGAGAGAGCAAGGTTGAGATCCACCAATAGCATAGTTGTACTGTCTATTTCTCTTTGCATCTCTGTTTCTCCTCTAGGAATCTGGATGCTATACCACTTGGTGCATATATGTTTAGTATTGATACTGCTTCATTTTCTATGGTACCCTTTAGTAAAATATAGTTTCCTTCTTTATCTCTTTTAATTAGATCTATTTTTGCTTTTACTTGATCTAAGATAAGGATTGCTACCCCTGCTTTTTTTTTGTTCACATGAAGCATAAAAGATTCTGCTCCAGCCCTTTATCTTCACTCTGTATGTATCTTTATGTTTTAGATGTGTTTCTTGTAAACAACATATTGTAGGATTATGGCTTTTAATCCAGTCTGCGATCCACTTCCGTTTTATGGGAGAGTTCATCCTATTCACATTCACAGTTAAAATAACTATATATTTCCTGCCATCTTATTTACCCAAAGTTATATTTTTCTCTTCCCTTTCCCCTCTCTCCCTTCCCCCATTCCCAGTATTTTGTTTTTGATGACCACCTCCCTCTAACAATCCTTCCCCCTTTAGAACCCTCCCTCTTTTTTATACTTTTCCCCTAATCCTTCTATTAGTTTATCCCTTTATTTTCCTCTTTTCCCTCCTACTTCCCTATACAGAGTGCCAAGTTTTTCCCTGAAATCAAATGTGTCTGATATACTCTTTTAGAGCCCAATCTAATGAGAGTAAGATTTACACAATACTCATCACCCTCCCTTCTTTCCCTCAATTAATTAGATTTTCTATGTCTCTTCATGAGACTTTGCCTTATTTAACTCCTTTTTTTACTTTATTTTACCTCCTTTCTCCCCCCCCCTTTTTTAACAGTATGATATCCTTTCCACCTCTAATTTCTTTTCCATTATTATCAAAGTAAAATCAAATTATAGCCCCATTCTTTAAGGATACCCATAGTAGAGATATAGTTCTCAAGAGTTCTTTCCTTTTTACCTTTTTATGCTTCTCTCTAGAGTTCTGTGTTTGGAGGTCAAATTTTTTGTTCAGATCTGGTCTTTTCATTAGAAATAGGTGAAATTCTCCTGTATCATTGAATGACCATCTTCTTCCCTGGAAGATGATGCTCATTCTAGCTGGATAGCTTATTCTTGGCTTTAATCCAAGTTCTTCTGCCTTTCGGAATATCTGATTCCAGGCCCTTCACTCCTTCAATGTGGAAGCTGACAGATCCTGTGTAATTCTAATGACAGTTCCTCAGTATTTGAACTGTTTTTTTCTAGTTGCTTGCAATATCTTTTCCTTGGTGCAATAGTCCTGAAATTTGGGCACGATATTCCTTGGGGTTTTAATTTTGCGGTCTCTTTCAGGAGGTGATCAGTGAATTCTTTCAATACCAACTTTGCTTTCTGATTCTTAAACATTAGGGCAATTCTCTTTCATGATTTCCTGGAAGATAGCTTCAAGGTTCTTTTTTTTCATCATGGCTTTCAGGGAGTCCAATAATCCTTAGATTGTCTCTCCTGGATCTGTTTTCCAGTTCAGTTGTTTTTCCTAGGAGATATTTCATATTTTCTTCTATTTTTCATTTTTTTTGTTTTTGTTTTTGTTTGACTGATTCTTGAAGTCTTATTGAGTCATTCATTTCTATTTGTTCAATTTTAATTTTTAAGGTATTATTTCTTTCAGCTATCTTTTTTAGCTCCTTTTGTAACTGGCCAATTGAATTTTTTGGTTCATTGCATTCTTTTTCCATTTTGCCAATTTTATTTTTCAGTGAATTTTTTGTCTTTTTCCAATTCACTAATTTTGTTTTTCAGTGAATTGTTATTTTCCCAATTCACTATTTTTATTTCCCAGTGAGTTGGTGACTTTTTCCAATTCACCAATTTTGTTTTTCAGTGAATTGTTGTCTTTTTCCAATTCACTATTTTTATTTTCCAGTGAGTTGGTGACTTTTTCCAATTCACCAGTCTTGTTTTCCATTTTTTCACATCTCTGTTGCAGGGTGATATTTCCTTCTTACACTGCTCTCAATTTATTTCCCCATTCTTCTTCTAACTCTCTTTTGAGATTCTTTATGCAATCTTCCAGGAAAGCCTTCTGAAAAGGGGACCAGCTCATGTTTGCCTTTGTGACTTCCTCTGGGATTATTTTCAGAGCCTCAGGATCTGGGGTCTGCCCTACTTTCTCTCCGTAAAAGCTGTCTATGTTGAGAGCTCTCTTCTGCTTCTTGCTCATGATTTTGAGCTGAGGTATCAGTCACCAGCAGGGAGTTCTGCCACCATTTCAATTTGCCCTGGAGCAGTTTGCCTAGTTGACTTCCAGTCTGAAGCTGGTCGGCTAGATCTGCACTTGGACCACACTTTCAGCTGCTCTCAATCCATCCTTTACCAAAGGCAGATCTGCCAAAACACCTTCCTGAAAGCAGAGCAAAGTGGTCCAAGCGTCTCCCAGGGACTTCCTGGCAGCCTAAAATCTTCTGCTCCATCCCAGCCCCGGACTTGAACGCTGGCTGAGCACTGGTGTCTGAGCACTGAGAGCTGCTCGATCCCCTGCCCGTGTAAAACTGACCTTCTCCCGAGTTTTTTCAAAGTAGATTTTTGATAGAAGTGCATTGTACTCCAAGTGTTTGGTGGAGCCCTCACAGCAGAACCAGTTCAGAGGTTCAATTTGAATGGGTCTGAGGGAAGGTCTCAGGAGCTCACAGAAAATGCTGTCTGCAGTTTGCCATCTTGGCTCTGCCCCCCAGTTCATCCAATAATTAAAGGAATGGATAAAATAATATAACAATGTTTTCTGTAAGGATGAAAGCTAATGATGTGTGAGTAGTTGTAGATATATTGATGTCTTCCTTTCCTCTTAGTTTTTCATGGTAGATCTGAAGGCATTAAGATGCTATCATCTGATGATAATAATAGGGTATACCAAAAGATATAATGTAGTTCCCCTTTGGAACAACCTGAACAACAACATTATAATAAGAGGCAATTCATAATATCACAATAATTTTGGTAAAATAAAAAAAAATTGGTAAAAAAAAATTGGTAAAAAAAAAGAAATATCGACAGATGTGCAATAACAATTTAATATTTTATGTAAATAGAAAGTAGGTACATTACATTTTTAAAAAATTAATTAGCAAACATTTGGAGCAGCTAGCAGATGAAGTAAATAGAATGCTTGGCTTGGTATCAGTAAGACTGACTCCAAATCCAGTCTCAAACATTAGCTGTGTGATTCTAAGCAAGTCATTTTAACTCTGTTTACCTCACTTTCCTCACTCATCAAATGAACTGAAGAAAGAAATGACAAACCACTACAATATCTTTGCCAAAAAAAACACAGATGGGATCACAAAGAGTCAGACATTGATGAAAAATGATTAAGTAACAATAGCAAGCATGTCATTTCTCTTCCCTTCCAACAATAAAATAAGCAAAAACTTAGCCAATATAAAAATTGTATTTGTTATATCTATTTAGTCTAAAAATAAATATTTATTAAGTCACTACTCTGTGCCAGGAACTATGCTAAGTGCTGGAGATACAAGAGGAAAAAGATAGTCCTAGTCCTCAAGGAACTCACTTCTTAGATAAATCTAACAAAAGAGATAACATGCAAGCAAATATATGCAAAACTATAGACATGATAATTAGGAAATAATTAAAAGAGGGGATATATTGAGCTTAATTTTGAGATGACTGAATGTCAGTTGGAGACATAAGATTGGAGGTCAACAGAGAGTGGGATAAGAAGGGTAAATTTGAGATGCCTGGGTGCAGGATTGGTAATAAATCCATAGGAGCTGATGAGATCACCAAATCTTATATAGAGGGAGATTCTCCCAAACATATGAATGTCTTTGCATTTTAGCTCATGACAACTCTAGCAGGAGATGAGTGACATGTTCATTTTTTTGCCCATGTGTTTTATCTGGTCTATCATTCTGATAAAGAATTGGAAAATTTTCTGAAATTGTTCATCTCTCAATATTGTAATTGCATTAATTTTCTGGCTCTGAGTACTTCAATTTCTTGATCTCTCCAATTGCTAGTGCTTGCCTTCCGTAATGACCTTGTGTGTTCTTTTGAGTATACATGTGTGTGCATGTATATGTGCATGCATGTGAACACATCTGTTTACTTGTATACATACATGTTGTTTTCCCTTGTTAGAATATAAATGTAAGCTTGTTAAAATTAGGGATTCTTTTTTTCTTTCTTTTTTTTTTGACTCTGTATTCTAGGTTCCTATCACATAGGGGCTTGATAAATGTGTATTACTAGATTGCTTAATAGTATTCTGTCTTACAGGTACATATATTAGTGCCAATCCTCTCCTCCACTGGATGGTAAACTCCTTGAGGACAAATAAGCCATCCTTTTTATATTTAACTTCAGTATTACAGCCTCCAAGCATAGTATCTTATAAGGAGACATCTAATATTTGATTGTTGAATAAGGAGAAGCAATACTTTGTGTGTTTCTGTTATTAGTTTAGGAGATAACTTGGAGCATTTCAAAGAGAGTGATTGTTCCATTTGTGGCTTATAGCAAGGATGATTTCCCTTTTTATTTTTGAGTATGACATTTAAAAAATAGGACAATATCAAAGTTATTTTTATTGGCTTTTACAGATTTTCTCCTAAAATTGCATAAAGATTCGAAGATGAAAAGAAAGGGGTTTGTGTTGGCCTATTCTACCAGACATGCTTGTAATGAGGGAGCTCCTGCCAGGATTTTTTTTTGGTAGAGAAAAGGCTCCATAAGGCCTTGTATTTTTTAAGGGTATTTGCTACCTATAGGATATCTCCTGGGAGATAATGATGAAAAAGAACATGATACTTTTCTTGCAATAGTCTCAGTGAAATGGGTTCAGTTCCTAGTATTTTATTCCCTAAGGTCCTGATTTTTAGCCTTATAAATTTGTGAGGAATGTATTTCTTTACTTTGGATAAATTGGTCATTGTCCTTGGGCAATTTTGGAAACATTCTTTAAGACTGAGATGCATCATGCCTTGCCACAAATGACATGTAATTGTTGCCCCAAATAACAAATTCTCTTAAATGGAGAGTAAAGGTTAGTTACCCAAAGGAAATTTGAAGAGTCCCAGGCTTGGGATGGTGGTGGTGAGGTTGATTTTCTTTAGTGTTGGATTACTTTGGTACTTTGATAGATTTATGTTTTAGTTATCATTTTATTCTTGTGGGTGCTATTTTAAAAGATATAAATTATGATGTGTCCTTGCCTGCCCATCCCATGGAGCACACATCCAA
This sequence comes from Myrmecobius fasciatus, assembly GCA_023553655.1. Taxonomy (NCBI): domain Eukaryota; kingdom Metazoa; phylum Chordata; class Mammalia; order Dasyuromorphia; family Myrmecobiidae; genus Myrmecobius; species Myrmecobius fasciatus. The sequence continues at coordinate 71,758 of JAJPUD010001704.1, read as the reverse complement.
AAAATTATGAGTGAGTGAAATGAATCTTTCTTATTGAAAGTGTTTGATTCTCCATCCTTCCATCACTCCTTTGCCCCTGATCTGATTTGATTCTATTTACTCCTATTATGTGTGTGTGTGTGTATGTGTGTGTGTGTGTATATATAGTGGACTGTTTTTCATCTCTCCTTTAAATGGTAAGCTTATGGAAGCCAGAGATGATGACATATTTATGTTTCTGTGCCCTTCACTGTCCAGTACAGAACTGTATACGTAGAAAACTCAATGGATGTTAGATAAATAAATGGCTAATCATTTTCCAATAGAGGGTTTTTTTTTCTTCAAAGGATTAATCCTCAGAGTTCTCCACTCTAGTTGTTTATTTCATACAGGTGAGAATCATCTCAATTTGATATAATTACTTAACATTTATTGATATACTTACCATGTGTCTGACACAAGGCTGGGTGACATATCTACAAAAAAATACTTGAAGCACTTCTGAACTCATCCAAAACAATTAGTATTTACTAGATGGATTCTCCTAATGTCTTCCCAAAGAGTTTTGAGACATTGTCTTTTATTTCAGTAGCTTTGTAACAAGCCAATGCCATCTTTACACATTTATTTTTTCTCAATGTTTTCAATTTCTCAGGTAAAGGCATATATTTCATATCACGTTAGTCACATTTGCAGGAACTCTAGACACAAAAAGAATAAGGCAAGTGTTTGGTTCAGGTCCAATGGGGTTAGTCACATAAGAACCAAATGCTTCCTGTAAGTGCTTCTAATTTCTCCCACATGTCACTTAGAAATGGCCTCTCTCTGTAGCTGTTATTAGTTTGTTGCATTTAGTTTGATGGTTTTCTGGTGGGTGAAAAGCTTGTTTATAAGAACAGGCATGCCAAGTGGCATTAAACTTTAGATGGACTCACTAAGGAAAGATAATTTTCTCTTATTTTCTTTTGCCTTTGAATGCTGTTGAATTTTCTTCTAGTTATGACCAGATTCTTAGTGAATTCTCGCTCTGCAAACTTAGATCAAAATTATTGTGTTTAATCTTTTAATGGCCCCCATCCAATACAAGAGAGTGATTACTGGACATGTTAAAGAAGGAGATTGTGATAGTGAGTCAACCTTGAGATGTATTCGTGATGGGGTAATAGATGCACACCCTCAAAATACAGAAGGCCAAATCCAAAAGAAAATGCATTATAATGCTATGGAAATCAAGTGACTCATCTTTTCTTTCTTCAAATATTTCTAGAGTGCTTTGATCTATCCTTGGTTCTTATCATTTCCAGCAGATAATTTGTGTATCTATGTACCTACTCTCTCTTACTCTTAATTCCCAGTTGAAGATGAGCTACCTGAGGGTAGGAGACATTTCATTTTTGTCTTTGTTATCCCTAGCCCCAAATCTAGCTATGCAATTTAATTAAAAGATGGTTGAAGTTGGAATCAGGAAAAATTGTTTTTTAGATTTCATCCCAAACACCAAATAGCCACATGAACCTGAGCAGGCTTTATTGCCTCCCTTACCCTCAGAATTTTTATCTATAAAGTGGAGATAATTGCTGCAATTATCTCTCAAGTCTTAAAATAAAGATCAAGTAAGATAATTAATTACCAAGTATTTATTAAGCCCCTACTATTTGCCAGGCACAGTGCTAGCTGCTGAGGATATGATAGAAAAAAAAAATAAGTAGATCCTTTCCTCAGGGAACTTATATTTCTCTAAGGGAGACACTATGAAATTAAGAGATATTAAAGATACAAAATAAATATATACTTGTACCTTTTTCTTGGTTGGGGAATGAGCAGAAGATGAGCAAAAGCATCACAGAGAATGTGGCATTTGAGCAGAGATTTGAAGAAACAAGGAATTTGAAGAGTATGAAGTGAGGTTCAAGAGCTCCCCAGACACTGGGTGAGTGGGTGAGTGAGTGAGTTGTTGGGTGGGGGTGGCCAGTATAGAGGCACAGAATTTCAAGATGAAGCATCTCTCGTGAGGGAGAGCAAAGCCAGTTGGGCTGGACATCAGAATGTAGGATTGGATGTGAGTGATGTATGATAAAGCTGGGAAGCTGGGTTGTGAAATGTTTCATAAACCTTGAAACATAATAGAAGTGGCAATTAGTACAAGTAATGGTCCTGGGTATTTAATAAACATTTGTGGGATAGAATATGGTGTAGGATACCCTGATATTACAGAGCAGAAAGTAGATGTCTGCTCACAGCAACAGGTGAAGAATTCATTCCATTTTATATTGAAGTCCAAACAGTGGGATGAGGGAAGGATGGAGCTAGTTTGTAAGTTATACATTATATGAAATTTAAAGATATAAGATCTCTTCTTTTGTGTGTGTCTGTTTATGTGTGTGTGTGTGTGTGAGAGAGAGAGAGAGACAGAGAGAGACAGAGAGACAGAGAGACAGACAGAGAAGGAGAGGAAAAGAGAGGGAGAAAATGAGAGGGAGAAAATGTAAGAATAATGGGGTCAAACAGTGTTCTCATAGGAAGATAACTGAGCACAAGAAATCCCTGATAGATTCATCTGTTGCTACATTGCCACCTCCTCCAGCAGATTGCCTGACTCCTTGGCTGTGTGCCCACAGCTTCTGAGGACAAAGACTTAATACCAACAGGACATAATCATCTCTTAATTTTCTTCCAGTTAGAAATCAAACAATTCCATTTTTGTTCAGTTTTTTTTTCTGAAACAGTAGGCCCCTTTCTCTCTTCCTTACACTGATTTAACTGTTCCTGTCACCTTCTATTCCTTTCTTATTCTTCAGAGCTGACATTTGTTTGACACTGATGAACATAAGTGCTCGGGATGCTCATCTCTCTCCAGAAGAGCATTAGCAAATGTCACTAGATTTTCTCCTAAGCCCACACTAGAAGTGCTGGCATTGTGTTTAAGTATCCAATAAGCTGGTGAAGGATAGAGTACTAAGTTCAGAGTCGGGAAGATGCATGTTTGAAGCTTGGTTCTAACACTCTTTACCTGTATGACCTTGGCCAAATCACTCTCCGTGCTCCAGATAACTCTTGGGACTCTGCTCTTAAGTTAAAGATGAGTTATGATTTATGGAAGTATAGAGAATTCCCACACTTCTTTTAGACCCCCCCAAAAACCCAAACCACATTTCTTTTGAGAATTAACTGTCTTTGAATAATTGTGGCCCATAATAGTTTGGAGGCAAGGTGAATAGATTCTCAATAGGAGATTCTTTGCATAGGCAAAATCTCTTACTCAAAAACAGCCTCTATTGTTTGGTTTAATGTGAATGAATTTCCCATGGACAATATTTTGTATCAATGAAGACCCTAAGACTTATTCCATTAAGCTTTGGCTATTTCAGGCCAGTCAACTAACAAGCATGTATTATTTAGTACACACTAGTTATTGTACAAGACATTGAAATAGAAATAAAAAAAAACAATTCTTCCCCTTTAAATAATTTCTATTATATTAGGGAAGGAAAAATGGTTTTAGTAATTCTATGTATTGATTAAGGTGCGACATTTATTCCATTGTGGCACAAGTAAATGCATACACACAACATACATATATAAATTATATGCATACATAATCATTTGTATAGTACATATATAAAGACATGTAACCTCTACTTAACCAGGAGACTTTTACATTTTTAAAAGGTCATCATTACTTTAAGGGGAAGTACCCAAATCATATCTTATAAATTGTTTTTACTTTTGAACAGCTCTGATTGTTAGTTTTTATTTATGGCTAGCTTAAAATGCTCTCTTCAATTTCTTCCCATTTCTTTTGTTTCTATCCAAAGAAAAGATCAATTCGTTCCTTCTTTCTTATGAAAAACCTTTAGATAATTGCAGACAGCTATCATGTTCTTTCTAAATCTTCAGTTCTTTGGACTAAGCATCATTAGATCTTGTAATAAGGTTTTATATGACATGAATTTGAGATCCTTCGGCATCATAACTTTTTCTTTGTATACTTTCTTTCTATACAGTTACTTTGTATATAAAGTTTACATAATACTTTTTACTTTGTAAATCAATGATCTTTGTGCACTCCACTGCCTCAAATTTAACAGATTAATTCAAATATCTATCCAGATCACAGCCCAGTGGGACATCCCTCTCCCTAGTCCTGATTGTTAGCCTTCAAAGGCTACACAATGTCTATTCAAGGAGTGCTTCTGGGCTTAAAGTTTGAAATTAAGAATGCAATGTTGATCAGCTGGTTTAAAAAATAGGGGTGAACGTTCTTAGCACACTCATCAGTCCTCGGCCTCTATTGAGTAGCTTGTCACTTTGATTCATGATAATCAAGAATCATTTAAGCCTGATTTTCCTCTTGACCACAATCTTGCCCAAATTGTTTTCTTTATTGTTTTGACAAAGCCATTCATGTGCTGGGTCACTTTGTTCAAAAGGAATACAGGTTCATCTTCAAAAAACCTTTGAAATGTCAACTACTCTTACAAGTTTTACATCAGACTAAAATAATTTTTCTTGAAATGAAAACCTCTGAAAGAAACATGCATTTGGATTTTTACTTTTTTTGAATCACAAAATTGTTCTTTTTCTCCTTATAAAATCATGTTTGCAAACAATTGATAAGAACTTGAAAAAGTTGGAAGGTTGGCAAATTCTAGGAAAGGTTTTAGAAAATATTTATCTTTTTCTGGCAAAAGCAAAAGAAAACAGTGGCCTCTAGAGTAAGGCTTGGTGAAGGATAGAGAACAAAAGCAGCATCCAGGCAAGGTAATCGGGAAGCCAAGTTTGCCAACAATTGACAAGATGCTGTACGTTAAAATGATTTGAATTATTTTTCAAGGCTTTTGGGAGGGGGAAACATTGATAAGGAGAAAATCATTTCCTGAGTCAATTAAATGACTGGTATCTCTCCTTATTTTGCATGCTATCAGGAGTTAAAATACAATGAACTATGATTCTTTATTCTCATTGACAGCATGAACAAAAAAATCATTTTATAAATATCAATAATTCAGTGGACCATGATCCTGTAAATAGGGGTGCTCTATCCAAAGGTGCAAATTACAACCCACCTCTCTCCAAGTATTATTAATAACACTGATGGTCTCTCTTAAAGTATTGTTAGTAACACTGATAGTGATATACAGTGCATTGAGGCTTGAAAATGAGACAAAAATGGATAATAGAAAGCTAATACATGAGAAGTGAAGAGAATATAAGAGAGCACCTAACTGCCTAGTATCAATTTGGCTCAATAGCTCCAGAAGAACAACAACAACTGGTGGTGAACTAATCATACCATTTGTGAAGATGAAATAAAAATAAATAATATATACCTATATCCATAGACATACATGTATATGTAAAAATCTGTCTATCTACACACACACACACACACACACACACACACCCTCTATGTGCCATTTACTTTGGTAAGTAATTTATAATTATTATCTCATTTGATCTTCTCAATAACAATGGGAGTTAAGTGCTTATTATCCCTGTTTTTCAGATGAGAAAACTGAAGCAAACAGGGTGAAGTAACTTGCTCAGGGTAACACAACTAGTAAGTATCTGAAGTGGGATTTGAAATCAGGTCCTCCTGACTTCAAGGCCAACACTTCATGCAGTGTTGCCCCAGTGAGATGGCATATATAAATAAGAACATAAATAAATGAGATAAGAGATGTAAAGTACTACCCAAACTTTAAGGCATTATATGCCACTTTTATCACTTAATTTTTATTCTTGGTCTCTGGTACAGCCCTTCTACCTTACTTACTGTTCCTCACACAAGAAATTCCCTTTCCTGAGTCTCTATTAGCTATCCCCTCATGCTTGGGATGTTGGCTTGCTGTCTCTGTCTCGGACTGTCGGCCCTGTCTTGGACTGTTGGCCCTGTCTTGGACTGTTGGCCCTGTCTCGGACTGTCGGCCTTGTCTCTGTCTCTATGTCTGTCCCTGTCTCTGTCTCTATGTCTGTCTCTGTCTCTCTGCATATAGGTATGTCTCTCTCCTCTGTCCCCTCTTTCCTCTCTCCTCTTCTTTTTCTCTCTCCTTTTATATCTACTTCTTAGAATATCTGGCTTCGTTTGTAACTGACTTAAATACCACCTTCTTCTCTAGCTCCAGTTTCCTGCAGCTCGTAGGATATTCCCCTCCACCATTAGATTGTACTCTTTAAAGACAGAGCCTGTTTTGCTTTTTCTTTGTATTTCTGGTGTCTAGCACAGGGCCTGACATGTGAGTGACTAATAAGTGCTTATTGATTGCTGTGATTCCTAAGCTACCATTGTGGTCTTGGGAAATTTTTAGTGAAGAGGAGTCATAGCTTTGGATTGAAGATAGACATATATTATCATGATGGTCAAAAAAGAGAAGAGATCCCTCTCTACAAATATGACTCCAATTCCTGGAAATATTCTAGAACAGGTTAGTAACTGCTTAAAAATAAGTTTCATGCACAAAAAAATCATAAATTCATCTAGAACCAGTTAGAACTGTCTAACCTTATTTCTTTTATGGACCAAGTCCCTAGATAAGAAGGTTCTCATCTATAAAATGAAAGGATTGGACTTTGTATTCTCTCAGATCCCTTTCAACTAAACCTATTATGATCAGGAAAATTGTGTAGATATAATTTTCTTGGATTTCAGGGAAGAATTTGAAAAATGATTTTTATTGTTTGTCTTTAAAGTACTTCCATTTTTAAAAATCTATCCAAGCCATCCCACTACTCATGATCTATCTTTTGTAAAAAGGAAGAAAAAAGACACAGGGAGGAAAGTTAATTAAAACTAACCAATATGAATTGAACCAGACAGTATATTTAATGTCCCACACATTTCCCCTCTTCTCTCCAGCAAAACACTAGGCAAATTTATTGTATATTCCTATAGGAATATGTGGGAAATGTAAATGATATTTGGGTGCATTTCACACTGGTTGAATCATTGGACCAAGGTTCAGTCATTAATGACTCAATATTTACTCAGAAGGAAGAACTTAAGTGAGGACTTGAAATTAATGCTTGGTCTCCTAAATTAATATTTTCATTAATTTTCTGGAAAATGGTAGATAAGTTTATTGAATTTTTAGATGATACATATGTTGTTTGTCCAAGTCAAGACTCCAAAAGTTGTTGACAGACTAAAAAGTCATTTAATGCAATAAGATGAAATTCAATTGGCAGAAATATAAATTCCCAAACAAGATTAAAAAATCAGCTTTAAAGAGTTGAGGTGGGGAGGCTCAGTTAGATAGTAGTTCATTTGAAAAAAAAGATATGTATTTGATTTTTATTGTGTTATTAATTTAATATGAGACAAGAGCTAGCTAAGTGAATATGATCCTGAGGGACTTTGAGAGCAGCCAGGTGTTTGGTATTGCAGAAGTAAGAGTTTTATTCTCTTCTGCCCTTGTCACAGAATGCTTTCATCATTGTGATCTTGCTGCTACAGTATAGAAGGGGTTTTTATAGGTTGGGCAACATTTAGTGAAAGGCAACTTAGATAGTAAGAACTATTGAGTTCATAGTCTATGAAGATTAGATGAAAAATTTCAGGATGTTTAGCTATCCATGTCATGGATAGGAGTAGAATATAAAATTAGGTCTGACAATATCAGGAAAAGCTTCCTAAGGTTAAAAGTACCCTGCAGTGGAATGGATTGTCTCTGGAACAGGAAGATTATCTTTCATTGGAAGGATTCCAAAAGTGGCTAAATGGATTCTGGTCAGGGATGCTCAGAGGGATTTTTGTGGGGTCCAAGTTGGAAGATGTGGCTTCTGAAACTCACTTCTTCTCACCCTTGCAAGGCAAGTACTTCTATAAATATTTTTATCTCCTTTTTAGAAATGAGAAAATTCATGATCAGAGAAGTTAGGGACTAGCCCAAAGTAGATGGCAGAGCTCAGATTACAAATTGAAACTGTTTAGCCTCTGTATAATATGATGACATAAGCATTTGAGGAATTAGTATCCTCCTTATGGACAAGAAAAGTAAGATTTAATGAGTTTCCCATGGTCAATCAGTCAATCAACATTTATTAAATACCTGCTATATGCCAGGCACTGTGCTAAGCACTGGGAATACAAAGAATAGACAGTCCATACTCTCAAGGATGAAATTTACAACTTGATGGTCAAACAGCTTGAAAGTGTGAGAAGTGGGATTTCAACTACTGTTTTCCTCTCCTATAGTCAAACTCTTGTTGTGTAATGCCTTGCCAATAGCATTTAATGAGAGCCTATTTTGTACCAGGCACTAAGCTACGGATAAATCCCAAATTGAAATGATCTTTGCCATCCAGAAGATTATCTTCTATCTCACAATGATATTTCTTAGGAACCAAGGCAAAGATAGCAGAAGCCAGCTTTCTTATTCTAATATAATAATCATCTAGAATCTATGTTTGAAGATCTTCCTTAATAACTATGATATGGATCTGAGGAGATGATCTTTGATATTTCTTCCAACAGACAAATTCTGGGATTCTGGGATCCTTTGTGACACTGGGAAAAAAATTCAGTATGTGACAATAAATGGTTTCATCTAGACGTTTCAGCATTTCCCTTCTAGACTTAGAAGTTAAATATTGGCCCTAAAGCAAAGTATGTCTTTCCTCATTCACATTTCCCAGACTTAAAATGAGCCTTTATTTGAGAATGAACACTCATATTTACACCTCTTTGTGTGCCTACCAAACTCTATTCTGGAGACAGTTTTTACAGCAGAGTTATAAATGCCTGGAAAATGGGGTTTGTAATGGAAATGGGGCCATAACTGTAAATCTCATAGCGCTAGGAGGCAGCCTTCAATTTCTTTGATTTGCTGACAACATACAAGTTTGTTTTCCTATACATCTGTTATGTCCATACAGAACAACCTAGATTGTAAAAAAAAAAAAAATAGACCTTTTTGCTGAATCAGTGGAGATGGGTTTGGGATGCCTCACGTGCCATTTATCTTCTTGAGTTCCATTATATTTGGGGGTTAAAATGTGATGCAGTAGAAATAGGACTGAATTTAGAGATAGTAGACCATGTTTGAAATCACCAAATATTTGCTTATTTGGGTGTACTTGACTTAATCCATTTACCATTCTGGGCCTCAGTTTCCTTAGATGTAAAATGAAGAATCCAAACAAGATTAGTCAAATCTCAGATTTATGTTCCTAGGAAAAACATTTCTTCTTTTTCTTTGTCCTTTCTAGGAAGGCTAGATATCAGCTTTGGAGAAACAATGAAAGAAAATCTCTCTTCTAATATTTCCTCTTAATCCAAATTATTTAATCTACTTTTGTACTTAGCAAAATTTCTCAGATGCAAGGAGAGTAAATGACTTGCCTTTTCTGAAGCAAAGCCATGACAGATTTTCTGATTTGCTGGTATTTTTGGTCAGGACCAGTGATTTAATTTGGGGATAATGAATGCCTGATGGGAGAACCACATCTGCTAATAAAGATCAAGTCACAGAATACATGTGGCAATTTTTCTATCTTTCTGCACCCAATCTAGGTATAAAATAGAAAGCTGGCTATGGAATATTTTCTGATTAAAGAAAAGCCCAAAGACAAGTGCTTTATAATTATGGAATTAGCTGAGGGACTGAAATTTTCTCTCCTTCAGGACATGTTTAAGTTTCAGAATCAGAAAACTACCTTCCATGGTGCATTTCTGGAAATGGCAAGCATCAGATTGTAGGGCAATCAAGTCACCTTAGGGACTGAAGTTAATGTTTGGAGGTTTCCTAGGCTAGGACTCATTTTATGGCATGATCTTTATTTTCATATCACTACTAGCATTAAATAGATATATTTTGTGTCAATGGAGTAGACGAAGTATGTTTTATGTAGGAAGATTATGGGCAAATTTCCAATTGATAATTTCAGGACATGGATAGCCAGGACTTGAGTGTCTCCCTGGAGTATCAAGAGTACCAGTGTTTTATCTAGACCTTTGAGATGACTTGTCTTTGACACTTCATAGGATAATAGATTGAGAGTATCACTAGAAGAAGGATGATAGAGTCAAGAGCTTAACTAACCTAGCCTCCTGATTTGAGCTTTGTCATGTAGACACTCACTTAAGGCTATATGATAGCATATGACTGAATTAGGATTTGAATCTGGGACTTCTGATAGTAAATTTAGACTCTGTAGCAAACTACTTTGCCATGGTACATTGCCAGCCTTAGTTTCAAGTATTTGTTTTTTGTTTTTGTTTTTAGGAGTGACGACTGGACATATAGGGTAGTAATAGTTATGATTACTTTAAGTGTATATACATGTCATCTCTCTGCTATTTTAAGTGTTGTTTTTTTTTTCCTTTCTTGAACTTCCTAGCCTTCAGTGTCTTATTCTCCCTGAAATTAATTTATATTTACAGTGTATATGTTTAATAATTATCAGTCAGTAAAAATTTATTGAAATCTTAGGATGTGCTAGCATACTTTGTTAAAAATAATGCATATATATTCATTCTCCAAAAAGAAGAAAAGCTTCTTGAGGTCACTGACTTTTATGTTTTCTATGAATTCTCATGATCAAGCACATAATAGGTGGTTAATTAAGAAATACTTGCTGCTTACAATTCTCTTTATGGATGATATCATTATTAATAATAACAATATCAAGAATTTATATAGTGCTTGTTTGCAAAACACATTCAGATATTATCTTATTTTTTCTTACAACACTAGGAAAGAGGTGCTTTAGTCTTTCTCATTTTACAGAGGAGAAGATTGAGAAAGAGGTCAAGTGACTTGAACAAGTTTGAATTGCTAGTACATATCTGAGTTTGGATTGAAATTTAATTCTTCCGGACTCCAGGCCGGGTGCTCTTACTGGCTGTGCTACTACCTTGCTGCTTCAGTGATTAATAACTTTCACTGGTTTTTTGCACTTGACCAGAAGAGTGGCAGTCTATTGCAAAGGAGAAAAAACTAGTGAAAACTGGGGATATATTTTCACATTCCGTTTACTGTTGTTATTGTTGTTGTTGTTGTTATGTCTTGAGTAAACTCTCTGTGTCAGTTTCATCATCTGTGGGATAAATGTATTGGGCTTTGTAAACATTAAAGTCTCTTTAGCTCTAAATTTAAATGGACTAGCTGTGTGATCCTGGGCAAGTCACTTAACCTCAATTGCCTCAGCAAAAAGCAAAAAACAAACAAAAAAAATCTACATGGAAAAGGTGTACATCTACACAAATAAAATTTCTTTATATATGCATATATATTTATTTAGTATATGTTATATTCTAGAAATTAGCGATATGGGGAATAGAAGGAAAACAGTGACAGCGGAACTCTTAACTGTCCAAGATAAGGCTGTACAATGGATGTTTTTATATTTAAGCCAATATAAAAATTAAATGTATCAATATTTCAGATAGTCACTGAAAATATTTGTGTGTGTATATATACATATGTGTATATATACATATACAGAATGTGTTTGTGTATAAAAGAGATCAAATGGCATTATAAAAAATAAAAACATACCTGCATCAATGTGTGCATCAGTTCACAGATACTTATCTTTCAAGGATGTTACTGAATTCAAGACAGAATATGAAAAACAAGCCAAAGTTCTGCATGAATTAATAATAATAAAGCATACTAATAAACATGTATGCTTCTATATACACATAAATATATAAACACATCTGTTTACTCCTCTCGGTGTCTCTGTCTTACACACACACACACACACACACACACATTTTCTTTAGTGCTGTGTTTGGTCTTTCCAAGTAGATTCAACCAAACATCGATCTTTCAATTTATTTTTCCCACTGTCAAGAAAGAATAAACTTTGATTAGTGGTTTCCAGGTAAACTTCTTGCTGTCTGAGAAAGGGCTTTGGGATTGGGTACAAGTTCATGAGCTTATCATCTCTGAGGAAAAACTACATTAAAATGACTTTTTGTTGTTGGAGGGGGGTCCTACAAACCAGAGAATCTAGGTAATAAATAGTAGATCCATAATTCAAACTTATTTTCTCTAATTCGAATTTCAGTAGTCTTTTCCCTATTTAACATTAAACAGCAAAGAGAAGGGAACAAATGCTCTATGATGTTCTACATAGTATGCTAAACTCTTTACTGATATTATATTATTCATTCCTCATAATATACTTGGTGCCATTATTATACTCATTTTACAGTTAAGGAAACTGAGGCAGATATAGCTGTTAAGTGCCTTGCCCAAAATCACTAGTCAGTGCCTGAAGTTTAATATAAACTAAGGTCTTCCTGACCAGGTCCAATATTCTTTCCACTGTCTCCTCTAGCTTATGGACTATGTTTCTGGTGCAGAATCTTTTATGGGTAGGCAATATTGCAAAATGGAGTACATCTGAGACCTGAATTAAGAAGACCTAGATTCAAATTTTCCCTCTGAGATACTAAGTGAACAAGAGCCAGGCTATTGACCTCTCTAAAGACTCAGTTATCCACTCTGTCAAACAAAAATAATCCCTTTAATACCTACATCATGAAGATATATTTTATCTCCCTTTTTGAATGTGAGCTTCTTGAGGCAAAGGGAAAAGTCACTTTTATCGCTCTATCTCTACCCATAGCATAGTATAAGTATGACAGGTAGTAGGCACTTGATAGCCAGCTATATTCAAGCAACAATAAAAATAAAAATAAATGAAATACATAAAGAAAAATAATCATTATTTATAAAGTTCTATAAAGTTTTCAAAATGTTTTATAAATATTATTTCAATTTATCCTTACAACAACCCTAGAAAGTAGATGGTATTATTATTCCTTTTTTATAGATGAGGAATTTGAGGCAGGCAGAAGTTAAATAACTTGCCCAAATTAACATGTCTGCTAATTTATGTTATGACTAGTTAATGTAATGTCTAGTTAAATGTATGAGGCAGGACTTGAACTTCAGCCTTCCAGATGCCAGGTCCAGTTCTATAACCCCTGTATCATCTTATTGCCACAGTAACTTGAATAGGACTTTAAAAATTGTACTTTAAGCATTGTAAATAAATCTACATAACCTGCCTCATTTGATATTTAAAAAATCAATCCAGAATAAACTTTTATCAAGTACTACTATTTGCTAGGCATTGTGCTAATGACTGGATATACAAAAAGTGACAAAAGATGGTCCTTGCCCTCAAAGAGCTTATAATCTAATGGGGGAGACAACATGCAAACAGATATATACAAAAAAAAAAAAACTATAGACAGGAGAATTGGGAGATAATTAAAAGAAGAAACGCCCTGAAATGAAGAATGGTTAGGGAAGACTTCCTGTATAAGGTGGGGTTTCAGTTGGGACTGAAAAAAAGCCAGGAGGGTCAGAGTGCATTCCAGACATGGGAGACAGTCAGAGGGATGTCCAGGGTTGAGAATGGAAGTTCTTGTTCTTAAAACAACTGGGAAGTTAACCAGTGGCACTGAGATAGAAAGAGAGGAGGGGGCTAGGGTGTGAAGGACTTTGAATGCTAAACAGAACATTTTGTATTTGCACCAGGAAAATGGATGTGGAAACTTCATGGTTGAACATATACGTATTTATACTTCACAGAAATATGAATAATTCATATGAAATATGAGTTGTGTGATTGCTTTTTATTGAGAGCTCCAGAATAAATGAGGGAATGAGTGCATTAAAAATAGAAATTAAAAAGTAAGTGGTTGTTCCATCTTATGTTTGTTTCTATCTACCGGTTTTGTATGTATGGTAGCATTATGGTGGTCCTGATGAAGATGACATGGACAGAGCACTAGGCTTTGAGGCAGAAAGACGCAATTCAAATTATACTTTAGGAACATAGCTTTCTGACGCTGAGTGAGTAGTTTAACCTTTCTAAACCTTAAATGGATTCTTTTTACTTTTGCCTTATTACCGTTCTGGATATCATTTTCCCCAGTCACTGTTCCAAACCTTTCTTTTTTTTTTCCTTTGTCATTTACAAGACCCTCTTTCTTTTGTTTCAGCTAAGGGCTCTGCCTCGTATTTCATTGAAAAAGTAAAGTCATCCAATGAGAATTGTAACTTCTCCCCAGTCCCAACTTCAGATGAGTTTTGCATCTTCTCCCATCTTCTCCTTTGAGTCCATTACAGAAATTGAGGGAGTCCATTCCTTGGCCAAAACCAACTCTTGTACTTATGTCATTGATTGTCTGTTATCCCCTCTCCTCTAGAAATGGGTCCTTTCAAGTTTGTCTTCTCTATATTAAACCTTTATTTTATTAAATCCACTTTCTCCATAAAAATAAGACATCAACAGCAACAATGACAAAATATTCACTAGCTACTACAATTCCCTCAAGCCCTTATATTATATCTTGCTTTTTTTCTTGTTTGCTTTACTATCAAGGTGGAGATTTACAATTGGAAGTTGGAAGTGTGGTACTGTAACGAGAGAGAGAGAGAGAGAGAGAGAGAGAGAGAGAGAGA
>JAJPUD010001704.1:8682-47350 GCA_023553655.1 Myrmecobius fasciatus | reverse complement strand
TAAAAGCTTTCTATGGTGAGAGCTCTCTTCTGCTTCTTGCTCATGATTTAAAGTTGGGATATTGGTCAAAAGCAGAGAAAACTGCAATGATTTGTCTTTGCCCTGGGGCAGTTTGCCGAGTTGACTTCTGGTCTGAGGCTGGTCGGGCTAGATTCGCACTAGTACCATGTTTTCAGCTGCTCTCGATCTACTTTTTTCCAAAGGCAGATCTGCCAAAGCACCTGCCCGCAAGCAGAGCAAAGTGGCCCAGGCGTCTCCCAGGGGCTTCCTGGGTTCCTCAAATCCACCCCTTTATTGCAGCCCTGACTTCCGCCCCGGCTGGAGTCTGATTGCGACCAGAGGCCGATTTCCCCTGAGGCTAACCTTCTCCGGAGTTCTTTCAAGGTACATTTTTGATAGAAGTGCGTTGTAGTCCAAATGTTTGACGGAGCCCTCACTCAAAAATCAGTTCGAAGGCTCACTTTGTCTGGGTCTGAGGGAAGGTTCCAAGGAGTTCACAGAGAAAGCTGTCTGCAGTTCGCCATCTTGGCTCCGCCCTCGATGATCAACTTTTATGGCACTATGTCAATGCTACTAGTTATGATGGTGATAAGGATGAGGAGGGTGATGATGTTGTCATTTGCTTAGGGATGATAATTAAAGTCATGAGGACTTAATAATAGAGAGAGTACAGGGATAGGAGAAGAAGGCTAAGGAGAGAGGTCTCTGGTCAATCTTAGCATGGAGACTGGGATATGAAGATTACCCCTAAATTATGATCAGACAGATATAAAGATCTATAGAGCAGAAGTGGCATAAAGATCTAAGAAAAGCACTAGCCCTGAAGTCAGGAGGACCTGAGTTTAAATATGGACTCAGACTTTTATACTTCCTAGCTGTGTGACTCTGGGCAAGTCAGATAACCCCAATTGCCTTAGCAAAAAAAAAAAAATCTAGAAAAAGTCTTCTTCTTTCCTATGAATTGGACAATTTTTCCCCAGTCTTTACTGTAGGACAATTATCCATGTTTGATGTCAAATTGTCAGATCCAGTGAGAAATGTGGTAAGGTCCTAAGAATGTAGAATTATATAGGGTGGTAGAAGATGTCCAAAGGGCAAAGGGAAGATTGTCTTAGACTGGATTAATAAAGGATCCCATGTGAGGCAAAGATTCTCAATATTGGCAGAAGGAAGTGAGGAGGGACAGGACAGGAATTCCAGATTTAGAATCAAGTCTTCCATGGGTAGAAATGGCATTTATAAAAGAGAAAATAGAGACCCAGAGATGTTAAGTGATTTGTGAGAGTTCACACAGGTAATAGGGAAACAGAAAGTGAATACAAAGCCAGATCTTCTATCTCTCTCCTCTTCTCACCATATTATCACACATTAAAGAGAGGAAACTGCTTTATGTGGAACATAATACTTGATTTTTTTTTTACAATCTTGGCTGGTTATTGCCAAGACCTTTAGTATTTTATTTCATCTTCATAAAAAAGTATGTCTCAATCCCCTCTCTGACTGTGTTCCCCCCACCATGGTAATAAAATGTCAGCTGTGATGATGTGTGTAAATGTGTTGAATGATTTGCACATGAAAGCCGATTCAGAAATTATTTCAAGAAACTTGGCTTAGGCTCATTTTGAAAGAATTCTAACATCCAGGCTTACAAATCTAATTTCCAGAAAGATTAAGCTTCTAGGTCAGACCTCTAAAAAGGAAAAAAAAATCCACATGAATCAGGAATTTTTTTCATTATTTGTATTTGTATATTTTGACAATGACTGTTCCATAATCAGAACTTAGTAAATATCATTCATAGAAGAATTATTGATTGGTTTTATTTTTACAAAATATAGACCTATCTTAGTCAAATGATTTCTAAGCATTTTTTTTTATGGAACCTTTTAGCCAAGCTATTTTTTCTAAGTCTATCTATAAGTCTAAACTTCTGTTTCCACTCAAAAATCCTGTCCCCTGAAAAAGTATTCTAAGGGACTTCTTTTTTTTTAAAAAAATTCAAATACCTTTAGTTATTTTTAGAAATTCATTTATTTAATATTTCACCCCCATTATAGTCAAAACAATTTTTTGTATTTATTTTTAAAATTTGGGGGTTCTAAATTCTCTCCCTTATCTCCACTCACAGTTAAGAAACCACATGTGAAGTTAGACAAAACCTTTCCATAATGGTCAAGTTGTGAAAGAAAATATAAATTTCCCACTGTAATGAATATAAAAACTCTTAAGAAAAATTGTTAAAAAGAAAGATGTAGATTTAGATATAGATATAGATAAATAATGCTTGAATCTGATTCAGACACAATCAGTTGCTTCTCTGGGTATGGGCAGAATTTTTCATTGCAAGTTTTTCAGAGTAGTAGTGGATGATTGTACTACTGAGAATAGTAAAATCATTTACAACTGGTCATCTCAGAACATTATTATTACTTTGTATATAGTACATTTCATTTTGTTTGACTTCATGGAGGACTTTCCAGATTGTTGTTGTTTTCTGAGAGCATTCTACTTATCATTTCCATAGAACAAAAATATGCCATCACTAACACTCACCACAATTCATTGAGCCATTCCCCATTTGATGGTCATTCCCTCAATTTCCTATTTTTTTGCCCTGTAAAGATAACTTCTATAAATATTTTTTTGTACAGATAGGTCATTGTTCTTTTTTAAAAATTTCTTTTGGTATTCATTTTTAGTAGTGGTATAGTTAGGTCAAAGGATATGCCCTTTAGAAACAGATCATATCTTTTGTTGATTTATCAATTGGGTCAAGGCTCATATTTTTTCCTTAAATTTGACTCAATTTCCTCTGTCTGAGAAATTAGGCCTTATCAGAGAAACTCTCTTCAAAAATGTTTAGACAGCTTGTATTACTAAATGTATTCCCCCCTCCATTTATTCTGTCTCTCCTTTCACCATATCCCTTCTCAAAAGTGTTTGGTACAGACCACTCCCTTCCCTAAAAAACCCTCTCTTTTATCATCTTCTCATCTTTCCCATATCCCATCCCCCTCCTATTTTTCTTCAAGGTAAAATAGTTTTCTCTACCCCTATTGAGTGTGTATATTATTTCCTCTTTGAACCAATTCTGATGAAATTAAGATTCACTTACTCTTTCACCACTCTTTCCCTCTACTATAAAAGCTTTTTCTTGCCACTTTTTGATGATAATTTGCACCATTCTGCTTCTCCCTTCCCCTTCCTTCCAAAACATTCCTGTCACCCCTTAATTTCATCATTTTAATTATTATCCCTTTATATTCAACTCATAAGTCTCACCCATTTATATATACTTCTTCAAACTTCCATAATAATGAGAAAGTTCTGAGTTACAAATATAATCCTCCCATGTAGGAATGTAAACAAATAAACCTAATTAAGTTCTTTATGATAATACTTTCCAGATAGCTCCTCATGCTCCTCCAGAACCCTATATTTGAAAATCAAATTTTCCATTCAGCTCTGGTCTTTTAACATATCACAAATGCTTGAAACTTATCTAATTCATTGAATGACCATTTTTTCCTCTGAAGAATTATACTTGATTTTGCTAGGTAGGGGATTCTTGGTTGTAATACTAGCTCTATTGCTATCCAGAATATCGTATTTCCAGCTCTCTGTTTTTTAATGTAGAAGCTGCTAAATCTTGTTTTATCTTGTTTTTATCCTGCGACTTTTTTTATTTTTTTTTTTATTTCTGGATACTTGTAATATTTTTTCCTTGACCTGGAAGTTCCAGAATTTGGCTATAATAATCCTAGGAGTTTTCATATTTTTTTTTCAAGAGATGATTGATAGATTCTTTCAATTTATATTTTATCTTTTGATTCTGAAATGTCAGGACAGGTTTCCTTGATAATTTCTTGAAATATGATGTTCAGGCTCTTTTTTTGGTCATGACTATCAGATAGGCCAAAAAAATTTTAAACTACTGCTCCTGGATCTATTTTTCAGGTCAGTTGTTTTTCCAATGAGTTATTTCACATTTTTTTCCTATTTTTCTCTCTTTTTTTGTTTTTGCTTTATTGTATTTTCTCATTAGCTTTTTTCAACAGTTGTGATTCAGATCAGTTCCAATAATCTTGTGATGAAGAGAGACACCCAGAGAGAGAGAGGATTGTGAGAACTGAATGTGGAACACAACATAGTATTTTTATTCTTTCTGCTGTTTTGTATTTGCATTTTGTTTTCTTTCTCAGTTTTTTTTTCCCTTCTTGATCTGATTTTACTTTTGCAGCAAGATAACTGTATAAATATGTATACATATATTGGATTTAACATATATTTTAAAATATTTAACATGTATTGGATTGCCTGCCATTTAAGGGAGGAGAAGAGGGGAAGGAGGGGGAAATTTGGAACACAAAAGTTTTGCAAGGGTCAATGTTGAAAAATTATCCATGTATATTTTTGTAAATAAAGTCTTAAATTTTTAAAAAGGGGAAAAAATAAGTCATTAGCTTCCATTTGCTCAATTTTATTCTTTAAGAAATTATTATCCTTAGTGAGTTTTTGTACCTCCTTTCCCAATTGGCCAATTTAGCTTTTTAAGAAATTTTTCTCCTCATTATTTTTTTGTATTGCCTTTTGCATCACTGTCGATTCTTTTTCTGATTTTTTTCTCTTTTTTGCTTGGTTTTCAAAATCCCTTTTGAGCTCTTCCATGGCCTGAATCCAATTTTTATTTTTCTTAAAAGCTTTCAATGTAGGAATTTTAATTTTGTTATCATTTTATGAGTATTGTTTGATCTTCTTTTTCACCATAATAACGTTCAATGTTTTTTTTTTCTGTTGTCTGCTTATTTTCCTAGCCTATTACTTGGCTGTTGACTTTGTTGAAGTAGGTTTCTGTTTCTAGGGTGGAGAGTGCTTGGTCCCAAGCTTCAGTGATTTTGTGCAGCTGTTTTCAGTGATCCTTCTAGAAACCTTACTACAAGCACTCTATTGTGCCCTGGCCTTGTAATAAGTGTCCCTGGCCCACTGTACCTGTAAGAGCTACTGTGCTAAAGCAAGAGAGTCCATTGCTTTGTTGAAGTTGATTATGCTGGGTTTGGGTCTGGGATTGTGTTGGCACAGCCTACACTAGCACTGCACACAAGACTCTGAATTGTCACAAACTCTCTCTATTGAACTTCGGATTCCTTTTTGGTATCTCCAGTCCCAAAGGTCTAGAATCCTCCAGCACTGTGTAATTCAGAGTTCCCACGTTGCTGTTAGGGCCAGGCTGTGTCTGGGTCTGGGGGCCAGGGCTGAAGTTGTGATTTGTCCAGCCTGTACTAGGAATACATAGCTCCCACCCTGGTTCTGTAGACCTTTTCTGATGACCTACCAGGTCCTCTTTAGTGTCTACAGACTGAGAAGTCTGGGAGCTTCCCTCACTGCTATTGATTCAGAGATGGGCCTGGGGCCAGGGCTGTGGCTGGCTCTGGACACTGGACTCCAACCCTAATGTCACAGACCTTTGTTGCTGATCTTCTAAGTTGCCTTTGACTGGAAAACATTCTATTCCATCTTTTTGGGTGTTCTGATATTCTAAAATTTGTTTAGAGTCATTATTTAAAAGAATTTGGAGTGGTTTGGGGGAGAGATTGGACGAGTTCCTGCTTTTACTCTGCCATCTTGGCTCCTCTAAGAAATTTCTAGCTGACAAGTCTAATTTCCAATAGTCTTGTATTTTTCCCCAAAATAATGCAAAGTTCTATAGAACTATCTTGGTTTTGATTGGAAATATGAAGCAAAGCTTCTTTCAGATGTGTCTCTAGACTAGGCTACACAATAACAACTTGAATCCTTCCTCCTCCCTTGCCCTCTCCTCCCCTTTTTCCCCATCCCTAAAGATACTGTTATCTAATTGTTAATAATGATATTTTTCATAGAGTATTTTTAGTTTTACAGAATATATCTTCTGTGTCACTGTATTTCATTCCAATGAAGTAGGGACTTTTGGTCTTATTATCCCCATTTTATGATTGAGATAAAGGAGGCCAAGGATATTTAAGTGATTTGTCCAACACTGCATAAGTAATACATGCTGGAGGTAGATTTTTGAACCAGGGCTTCCCAATTCTAAGTCTGATGGTCTGGTCACTTCACCACATCTAATAAGTATTAGGGAGGCTAGGTCTAATTCCTTATTTTCATCCTTTCAGAGGATTTTTACATTTGACATCCACACATTCATATTTCTATATATTAAGATTGCTTAATAAAGAACCTCAGCCACATTTCTTTAAATGATTTGAAAATCCTGGTGTTTGTTAACTGCTGAACAGAATTTATTAAAATTCAGTTCTCTACGCAATCACAAGGTCATAAATTTCAAACTGAAAGGGATGTTAAAGACCAACAAACCCAACTCTATTGTTTTATACGTGAGAAATCTGAGGACTAACTATACAAAAAGACTTGACCAAGATAAGGCAGATAATTTGCCTCTTAGGATTTGAATTAAAATTTACCAGACTCTAAACCAAGCAGCCATGATATTATTTAACTAACAATCTTCTTGTGGCATCCAAGATTTCCCATCTTTCTCCCTTCTCTTTTTATTTGTATCAGAAAAAAACCAAACAAACATGGTACATTTCTCTTTTTACTAAAAGAATTAAGCTGTAAGTGGTAAGAATAATTTGTAGGCAGTCACATCCAAGCCATGTCAAGTACAAACTTTGTCTCTTCCACAATTCCCACATAGGACCTCCCCCAACCACCCTCTATTATAAATACAGACCCTGAACCACAGACAGTGAGGGAAGCAAGATTGAGCTTTTCTAGATGCTAATGCTATTTCCATTAAGTTCAGCATTTGTGGTGGGAGGTGAGGAGTGTCCAGCCAGCATCAGAGGATACCTCAGAATATCCTACCAGGATTGCTTGTTTTAATGATCAAAAGGCACTTATCTCATAGCCCCTTCTTCTTTATATTAAGATGTTCTCTACCAATGAGATTAAGCAAAAAGCTTCATTATTTTAATGTCCATGGTCAAATATCTTCCTTTGATTTAAGTTTCCCCATCTGTAAATTGATAGGAGTGGGCTGCATGACTTTTTATTTTTAAAATTTTTTCTCAATAACAAGAATTTTTTTTCTTTTTTTCTCACTTTTCCCCATTGAACAATAGTAACAAAAATAAAACAAAACCCTTATACCAATCTGCTGGATTTAGTCATAACTAATACCACATGAAGTGTAAGTGGAGCAATGTCCCTCATTGGACATATCCAAAAATGTTTGTCTCATTCATTATTTTTCTATAAGGAAGTAGGTGACATACTTTATCTTTTGCCCTCTGAAATTGTGAATTATCATTGCATTGATCAGTGTTTTAAAGTCTTTCCTAATGAAGGCACCTAAAATAAGCCCATTTCTTAATTGTCCCAAAGGAGAAAAGACTCAGTAGCTTTAATGAGTACTTATAATAATTTTGCACTTTATTTAATGGGAGAAGTTGTGCATTTGTTACTCCATAAAGTGAAATTCTCATGCTGAATCCAATCTTAGGCATTCAAAGTAAAGAAGTCATCTAGGGCATCAGAAGATCTTTAATAAATTACTTCTTCCATGAAACCAATCTCTGTTTTGAAAAGTCATTAGGGAATGTTCATTTCTCTACAATGCTAATTTCAGCCCCACATCATTTATGAATAAACTTTAAGAAATAAAATTAGGTTTATTCTTTTGAAGGTTTTTCCCTTGAAATGTCAACATTTTCCCTTATAAATAGAGAATATTTACAAAAATTTGGAAACTGAGAGGGTGTTTGTCAATTGGAAATTATTGAACAGTTATGGCATATGAATACAATAGAATACTATTTTACTATAGCAAGTGATGAAAGTGATGGTTTCAGAAAAACCTGGAAAGACATATAAAGTAATGAGCAGAATCAGAAGAATGGATTATGTAATACTAGCAATGTTATAAAGGTAATCAGTTGTAGAAGACAATAATCATGAACAAGTCGGTGACCAAACACAATTTAAAAAGATTTATGATGAAACATGCTATCCACTTCCAGATAGAAAAGTAAACAAGGGACTTAAAGTGAAATTTGAAGCATATTTTTTTCTATATATTTTCTTTTTCATTTTGGAAATAACTAATTCAGATTATTTTTGCTTGATTATACATATTTGTAATCAATTTCCAATATTTTTTTGCTCAATATGTATAGGAGGGGGAGGAGAAAGGTGATAATTTAAAACCAAGTGAGATAAAATTTAATAAAAAAAACTTTAAAAAGTTGGAAAACTGAGCTCACATTTGACTGTGGAATATTTGTTAAAAATGTGTTATATCTAAATTCTCTAAACAAAACAAAGTAAACCAATCCCACCATTAAACAGCTCCAAATTAATATCATTATTTTCTTTTTATAATAGTTTTTATTTTTCAAAATACAGGTAAAGATAGTTTTTAACATTCACCCTTGCAAAACCTTGTGTCCCCAAATTTTTCACTTCCTCTCCCCCTCTCCCCTAGAAGGCAAATAACCCAATATAGGTTAAACATGTGCAGTTCTTTTAAACATATCCCCACATTCATCATGCTGCACAAGAAAAATCAGATAAAAAGAGGGAGAGTGAGGGGGAAAAAAAACCAAAGAAATAAGCAACAATAACAAAAAAGAAAATACAATGTTGTGATCCACACTCAATTCCCACAGACCTCTCTCTCTCTGGGTGCCAATGGCTGTCTCCATCACAAGTCTATTGGAATTGCTCTTTATCACCTCATTGTTGAAAAGAACTAAATCTATTTCAGTTTATTTTTACATAATTTTGTTAATAGCATTATTCTTAACAATCCAGTTCAAGGCTTTTAAAAAATTTAACTACTCGTGATCCCTTTTTGCCCAATGAATTTTTATGTGACCCTATCTTGAATAAGAACCAAGATGTTTCTGGCAGTATTCATGCACACACAGTTGAAAGTGTGCATGTTGTATGTTCAGTTGCAGTGAAGAACAATGCAACTTGGGCAAGAGTTGCCAGAAATATCTAGGATTTATCATGCATTTAATTTTGAATCAATTTTTGGTCATCACATTCAGAAGCCTTTTACTATTGCCAATTTTTCTGTAACCCTCATATTCAATTGACTGACATTACCCCATATGGGGTAATGATCCACAGTTTAAGAAGCTTTGATTTAGAAAACAAGAGGATCTTATGAGGGAGGATGAAAACAATGGTCTTAGACTGTTCTTGGCAGCGATACTTTGTCTTGACTTCCAAAAGTTTCTTATGCTGTCACGTTTCTTGATGTAAAACCTGGTATAAGTTAGAGGCAGCACACTTTGACTTAATACCTCTATGTGATTTCAAATCAATAGGTCAACTAGAGTCAAACTCATTGGTGAAAGAATCACTCCTGGTATACGGGCATATGAAAGACTTATGTGATGACACAGGTGAATAGACAGTGACATATTTACAAATAGAGTTGGTGACTTTGAGGTCAGGTAAAATAATACTTTTGAACCAATATAAGACATGTTGTGATTGCTTTTAGAGTCTATGGCCTATTCCTTTCAAATATCCTCAGGGGCACCAACTATTTATCTCTTGGAGATGGACGTAATTTCTGAAATAATCAAAAGTTGTTCCTGACCAAATCTGTGGAATAAGATTAGTAAATAAAATTTTATTTCAGGGAATGGGAAGGAAGCTAATTTTTTTGTGACTCAATCTGCCTATTAAAGCAATTCCCAAGTAAGAGAGTTCTAGAAATATTTTCAACAAGAATAGTATTATATGAATAATTGTATAGTCTCCCAAGGGGACTACTTTGAAAGCAATACTTATCTGGACATCGAAGATCATATAGTATACTCTTAGTTTTATAATATTCCTTTAAAAATCAGCCTTATTAATTCTTAGTCATCCATTATTCTATTGACTTTATTGTTGAATTTAAAACTTTCCTCCCACTCAAATTGACATCTGCAGGATATTATATTACTGTGGTATCATACATCTACGTAGCATTCAATTGGTTACTACAGTGTTGAGAGGTGGAAAGACATAAAAAGCTTTTGAGCATTTCTGATGCTAAAGTACAATGGAGTTACATGCTGATATAATGCTATTAACACCATATAGCTAAGTTTTCAAATATACCATAATGAGTTTCAATTCCTTTCCATTGCTATTCCTTCCACCACCCATGAAAGAATCGGTCATTTCAGAATTTCATCCCAATCATTTTCTTCATTCAAAATATATCTGTCCAATGCCCCATTTCCTTAAAGTATTGATCTAAAATACTCAGTGAGCTATACTGAATACATCTGCACTTAATATTCAATTTAAATTTCCTGTCTTATCTGTCAACTTTAAAATATTATGGGAAGGCTGAATATTTGCAGAAAGAGTTCTAGGCTTGAGGTGAAAGAGAAATGAGTCCAAGTCTTATTTCTAATGCCAGGCAGTAGTCAACAAGCTTACTTGTTCATTATTTACTCTGTGCCAAGCTGAAGATACAAACAAGCCAATAAAGAAAAAAAAGAAGGAAAAAAACCTTGCATTGTGATCATGTCTATCACTTCTGTTTTCTGATTCTCAGTCTTATCTGTAAAATGGGGATAATAATGTGTAAAGTCCTCCCTCACACGGATTCAGGTGAAATCAGATATTTAAAGCAGTTTACAAATAATAAAATGCCAGTTGGTGGTGGTTGGTGGTGGTGGGTGGTGGTAGTGGTGGAATGAAGGTGGTTAGATCAAGGGATAAGAATATAGCATATAAATGGGAAGAGTCTGGGCATTGTCCTCTCCCCTCCCCCAGAATAGGAGGCCATGAGAAATACTTTCAAAAGGGAGATAATAGGTAGCAAGTGCTCAGAATGAAAAGTACAGATGGTTTCTGATCTATGTGGGTGGATCAATTTCTTAAACCAAGAAAATGTAAATATGTTGTAGGCAGGGACTGGATCTTTTGTTTGTTTGTTTTGCTTTGTTTTGTATCTCCACTGCCTACTCTGATTCCTTGTACATAGCTGGAGCTTAATAATTGCTTGTTGGATGAAAATAGCTTGAATTTGTGGGATGAACAGATTCAGAAAACAATTTAGTCTGACATTCAATATTGTTGAGATGAATAACTAATCTAAATAACAATCCAATTTTTTAAAAAATGCAAATGTAGGTTTCTAGAATTTTAGAAATTAAATTTGTTTATGTATACATATACATGCATATGTGTGCATATATATGCATATGTATGTACATTTTTATTGATGCAGACAGTGCTGTCCACTGCTACAAATTATCTACTTATAATCCTTAGAGAAGAGATACTTGTAGTTTTCTTTAACCCAGAGGTTAAGTAAGAGAGAATGCAACAAATATTTATAAAGCATTTACTGTGTACCAGACACCCGATAGGGATATAAATAAGAAAAGTCAGTCTCTGCTTTCAAGGAACTTACAATCTAATGGACAAAGAAACACAAAAGGGAAGTGCAGGTTGTGGCAGAGGGTATCTGGGCATGATGTATGATGAAGACAAAAATGGAGGTGAAACCAAATTTAAGAAGCTTGTTGTAAATAAAGAAGTAGTTGAGATTTTAAGCCCTATCTCAAAAAAGTTTATAGGAGGAGTTTTTTCTCTTCCCTTTGTCAGAGTCAGAAACAATAAGGGTGCTGATGAGATGTGAATAGCAAAGTTACTATCAGGTCTTCCAGACTTCAAGGGCAGCCTGATGTTCATTATCCTACCCTGCTTTTTTCCAGTTTTTCTAAAATCAAAGTTAGTAGTGACATAAATGGAAAGAAATAGGTGGACAAAAATAATTTGTATCATGTGTGTATAGATGTACATTTATACATATATACAATGCTATTACATATGTACTATATGCATAGTACATTATATACATGTAATACACATATGTAGTATAAGGCATCTGTATACATGTTTGTTTATATGCACACATATGTACATATGTACAAAAGATAACTAAAGAAACAGTCTACCATAAATCAGTTATATATGTATATATATATATATGTGTGTGTGTATATTTATATTTATACATACATATATACATACACATATGTAAAACATATAGGGATACATCAAAAATGGAAAAGCCATAAACCTCCTATTTGCTAAGTACACTAGACCTGGGGAAAGTAACTTCTCTCTGCTGACATGTTGGCTCTTGGTAAAAACAGAAATAACAGCTTCCTTGTCATTTAACCTTCAACAATGCATATACCATCATATATTGAAAGTATTAACCATGTGGGAGCCATTTAGGGATCAACAAAACTCCTTCAAACCTTAGAAGCTTCCAGAGCAGCAGTTTTGAAAAATATTTGTGGACCATGGTGACTTCTTTGGCAGCTGACATATTGGGCTTATTCTATAGGGGGGCGTGGAAAAGAGTTTATAAAATCTTGATCCTTGCTTTTTAAAAAAAAGATAAATATTGCTAAGATTCAGTTTTGATGTGTGAGCTTTTTTGTGATCATAGCCTTCTGTGATTCAGTGGGGTTTCTTATGTGTCTGTTTGTTTTAGTCATTTATTGCCTATTTCACATACAGAGAGATGCCATATTTAACCAAGAAAGAGAAGCAATATATGAAGCAGTAATGTTTCACTTTCACACGATTTTAGGCATAGAGTTAGAAAGGACATTTGGTTCAATCCTTTCATTTTAAGGAGGAGGAAAACAGTCATAGCTAGAGTAAGACACCTGGAGTGCCAAAACTCCCAGGGAAGTAAAGAAACTAGCACTCCTTCCATTGAGTAGAAACAAACAAATTTAGTCCCTATTTAGAATAAATAAACTGAATGTAAAACAATTAGCTAGCATCTCTAGTTTTAGGGAGTGTAAGTTTCTTTCCCAGTGTATATTCCTCTATATGTGGATCACCATCGTCTCTCCAATATTTTTGTCCTACTTACTCTGGCCATAAAATCACAAATTAAAGCTTAAAGGAAAGAGATGCCTAGGAAAGGGATATACTTTTTACTTGTAATTAAGTGACAGAACAATAATTTGAACCCATGGCACCTCCTTCCATATGATATACTCACCACTGGAAGTTACAGCCTTCTGTCTCTATTAACTTCCCTCTTTGTTAATAACCCCCACACCTTTTCAGGTCTGAATATGGAGCCTTAAAGGCTAACATTTTCTGATATGTATTAATTTATTATCTATAACTTGGAAAAAGAAAAGGGCATGCTTTTTTTCATGATTTTTTAAGTCTAGTATTTCTGCCCTAATAACAATTGGGACATGATTGAGAAAAGCAGGAAAAGGTGGGAATGGGACTGTATTTTTTTTGTTTTATTTAATTTTAATTTTTTTTTTACTATTTGGTAGCAAAACAGCTGAAGCAGGTGAAATGGGTTCTGCAACGTCAGACCTGAGCTACATGTAGCTTTATCAGTTCTCTGCAGCAAAGCATCCAGAGCAATGTGAGGCAGCCTTCCATAGTACAATGATTCACTCATTAAAGGCGATTGACACCCATGGAACACTCACCCCAGATAGCAAAGCTGTTGGCAACAGGGTGTTATCAGAGAAAGGCAGCGTGTGGTATCCACCGACAGGCAGGCCTTTATTTTCTCCAAAGGGGGAAAAAAAAGATCCTAGAGTAACTTGAAAGGTTGTTCATGGTTATTTTCATTGGAGTTCAAACTTCTTCAATTTTCAAATATTGCCTTATAGCCTCAAGAAAGTTTTTCTCAAATGTTAAGATGCCTGGATAGTTATAAATCAAATCTTTTATACTCATGTATTTAAGAATACTGCTAGTATTCATGGGAATACATGAAGGATCAGTGATTTCTCCAGTAGGAATATACAAGGATCAGTGATTTCTCCAATGAGAATATATAAAGGATCAGTGATTGCTTCAATATAAGGAACTTCTCCCATCAATGATTTAATAGAATTCCTAGGCTTTGGGACTTTCAGAGTCTTTATCTATTGTTTGTCATGTATGCATTTCCTTGAAAATATGGTTAATTCAATGTACTCCTAAGAATGTTTTTAAATCCATAAAATAAAATATAAAAGATTACTAAAGAAAACGAGTATATTATAACTTATCAAAATTTATATAATATATACACATGCATATATATAAGAATATCTATACTTTATGTACATATGTATATACACATGCATAGACATGCATGAACACCTGTACTTTGTGTGTATGTATACATATATGCATATGTCTACTATGAGGTATAGGTATACATGCATGTTTATATACAGATTTATTTGTACATCTGTACAAACGATTTTTAAGGAAATAGTCTACCATAATTTACTTATCAATATCTATTGTGTATATATATACATATATATGCATATATATACACACATGCATGCATGTATACATGTATGCATGTACATACACACATGCATAGGCGTGCATGGGTACCTATACATACTATGTATATATGTGTATGTACACAGGTACCTATTATAGTTCACATTTAGGCATGTGTGTCTGTGTGCACATGTATGTGTGAATATGATTGTGTACATGCATACAAAAGATTACTAAAGAAACCAAGTCTACCATAACTTAGTTATAAATTTGTATTTGAACACAAATACATATATAAATATATATGATATATGAACATATACACATACATGCATACCTATATCTTATAATATGTATATACAAATATAAATACACTTCAAAAATGCATATCTCCATACCCACGCACATATATGTATACACACATACCTATACAAAGTATACATATGTATAAATGTATAGATTTTAGTATATGTAAATGTCCATGAATGTCTATATGCTATACATATAATTTTAATACATTACACAAAATTTGTATTTTCTATATAACATTCCCAGATTAAGACCTCCGTCCTTGGAAGATACCTGAGAGATTAAAAAAAAAAAAAAAAAGATAAGGGACTTGTCCACAATCATCAAAGTAATGAATGTTAGAGGGTGGGATTTGAATCTAGTGCTTCCTTGATTCAGGATCAGCCCTCTATTCATTACACCATGGCTGTCCTTCTTCCACAATTACTTGATATTCATAGATAATACAATCACATGCTGAAAAAAATGATGATAATGATGACAGTGTTATACTAATTATGCATATTGCAGGTCTCTCTCATTTGAGACATTACTGCCTTCCTTGCACTATCCAACAGGTCCAAGTGTTATCCTTGAAATGTATTAACTCAGTATGTGAAGCCCAGGATGATTCATTCTCCTCCTAATGCCTTATGTAGGGGTTGTATTATGTTAACAACTTTTTAGCTGTAGAAATGCTTTTCAAAGTGTGTGCCCTCCATGCCCACTTCACCTTGAGTGGGAAAAGCAAACCAAATCAAAATAAATAATTCTTTTTCTTTAACCGTAATCCATCCATTTCTTCTTTCTTTTTTCTTTTAAATGTTCTCCTTAGAACTAACTTTTTTTTAAGGAGGCAAACCATGGATTTAATGGATATGAGAATTCTGAATCCCCCCATTCCTCAGTCTAATGGGGGCATTTTGAGCACAGAAATTTTTTTTCTTTTTATCCACACTCCACTAGGTAATTAATAAATTGATAAATTAAATTCCTAACCCCCAATAGATATTCCCCTTATGCAGATTTGTCAGGCATGGTCTTAAAAAAAATCTCTATTGGAGCATAAATAACTTGACCAAAGTCATAATCTTGTGTTGTTGAAAGCCAAGGCCTTGTACCCAGTTCTTGACTTTGAGAATAGCTCTTTGCCACATTGCCTGTCTCAAGGGGTCCATTGATACTATGTCATTTACTCTCATTGCTGTGAAACCCATGTGAGACAGCATAGCAAAGTTCTTTATAAATATCTCCTAAATTGGCTGCAAATTTACAACAAATTTCCTGCTAGTCACTGATCTGGTTAAAGTCATTAAGCTTCCCTGAGGATATGGGATCATTTATTTCTGTTTGACCAGGGCTAGAAAGCCACTAAGACTAGCTCACTGAAATCTAATGGATAGTCCTGAGTGACCTAGCAAGCCTGGTAGAGGGTCTCCAGACCTACAGACAGGGTGCTTTGATGTTGCAACAAGCTTCTTTCATCTCTCTCGTGGCCGAGGATGCGACTTCTCAGTAATGGAGTACATACACGCTGTCAGGATGAGCCCCTGAGGCAGTCATATCATGAGCATTTAGCCATAACACAGCAGATGGAAAAATCCATGAACAGGTTTAACTTCATGGGGCACACTTGGAACAGAGAGGAAAAGCTGCTTTGAACAATTGTCTTGGTCTTGTGTTCCTAGGGTTGGGTTTGATCAGACACAAGCCAAAATGGACTAATTAGGACTCAGTCTGGTGCAATCTTAAGGTCATTGGATTTCAAGTCAGGAGACTTCTGCTTATTCCCTATCACTGCCTAGCAGATAATCAATACTTACATGCTTGATAAATTGGTCAGTTTTGGGCAAATCACTTCAAGTCTGTCCCTGAGCCTCAGTTTCCTCATATATAAAATTAAAGGGTTGAAGTAGGGGATCTCTGAAGTGCTATTCAGTTTTAGCCTATGATCTTATGAACCATTGGTTACATGTATGACTTTAAACAAATCGCTCAATCTGGGCCATTGTTCTTGAGGTTGGACCAGGTGCTGGCTGCCTCTTACTCTGTTTCTCAGCCTACACAGCTATGAAGAGAAGTGCATATCCATTGTTTCAGGCTCCCTTCCCTTCTTAAAGAATCATTGCAATCACTCTTACCCAATGCCTGTCTTAGAAAAAAAAAAAGATAATACAGAATATTTGACCAAGATGTGAGTGGGAGATGGTGGGGGCGAAGGGAATGGGTATCAGGGTAAGAGGGAATAATTTGAGGGGACCATTTGCTTGATGAGAGGAAATAACTACCTAATGCATTCCCAAATTGGGAGTGATCTCTGCCTCCTTCTCCCCTGACTGAATAATACCAGTAAGTGCCATGAGTGGGCTGTCATGTGGGGGATCCCTGCTAATCAGATAGGAGCAGCTTCCCTCTAATTACAGTGGCTGTGGGTTGATTACTGGAGGCATTGGACTGTTGGTCCAAAGACAAATCTTATTCAAACTCTTGAACATTACATTCTGTAATCAGTTCCCTCCTTCTTTATTTAGAGAAGTATATCTCCCTCCTCTTGGAGGAGGAAGAGAAAAATACCATTTTTCACTTAAATCTGGATAGTTTTGAGAGAAGTAAACTGATTATGTTAAAATATGCACATATGTACGTGTGTATACACACACATGCATACATACACAGAGCAATGGAAAACCATGCCTTGAACCAATCAGGCAACTTACTAATATCATCTATTTTATCAACAGGACCTTGAAACACTCCTCATTCAAGACATTGTTTGTGGGGCTTGTTTTCATCACAATATTTATTCCTGAAAATTACAGGATATGTGTGCGTAAAGGTCATGCAGGATAGACATAATGGTAATGTGTGCCAGTCAAATTAATACAGGAGGTTTTGCATCCTGTATGCTTGTTTCAAGGTTTTGTTCTTTTCCCTGGCTTGATTTTGACATCTGAGGGAAATAGGCATTTTTGATGCTTTGCAGAAACCCAAATGTTATATTTGTATTTGTTCATTAGAATGTCCTCATTTCAATTTGTAGCTCAGTAATTCAAAATCTCTTCGTCCAGGAAACAAACCTGAACTGAAAGTTGAATTTTATGCCATTTATGAATGAAGAGTTGGTTAGGTAAACTCAATGTATGAACATCTTTTTAAAAATATTGAAAGGGAAAGTTTACAGCATCTATAAATAATTTAAAAGTAGCTATTGCTATAAAACATGTGATAAACAATCACAAGTTTGTTTTTTGTTTATTGTCTTTTTTTGGTCAAAACTTGTCTTTGAAAGATTTTTTTTTACTATTTCTATCATTAAGATTATTACTAGACCTGTAAAATGGTACAGGAAAACTATTGGCCAGGAAAGTCCTTCTACCAAAGCTGGATTTAAGACTTATTTTTTCTCTCTCTCTCCTGTGTCAGTCTTCCTTTCAGCAATAATAACAGATGTTTTAAAGTGCCTTAAAGTTTTCAAGATTTTTTTTCTAGATTATCTCACTTGAATCTCCCAACAACTTGAAAAAGTAGGATTTGATTTGATTTGATTTATCTCATTCCATAATTTCATCAGGGTAGGTGTCTCCCAGTGTAAAAAATTCTTTCTGCTGAGGTAGATTAGCAACCCTTCTCACTGAGACCTTTGGTGACTTGTGCCTCATCATTCAGTAAGTCTGAGTCAGGATCAGGACTGAAAGCCTGTGTCTGACTCCAAGGCTAGCTCTCCACTCAAAATCAAATTCTTTTAGAATTTACAAAGTATATTAAGCTAGTATTAATGCATTTGAGCCTCACAACAACATGGTGAATATAGATGCTACAAGTATCACTATCTTGATTTTACATGTAAGGAAAATGAGTTTCAGCAGGACTAACTGATTTATTGAGAAATGCCTAGCTACTGAGTATTAGAACCAAGAATCAGAATTCAGACCCCCCAGCCCACAGAAGTTCCTACCTGCTATGATAGCATCAGTCCATACTGTGTGTACTTGGAAGATAGCATTTTGGTGATCCCAAGGGGCTTGGAACCAAGAAAACCTAGAGCCAAAGTATTCTCCTGACAAGTCACTGGAAGTTTTAGAGTCTTCATCTGTAAAATGATGTCTTTGGGCTATCTGCTCTCAAAGGCTCCTTAAAGCTTTAAATCTATGATCCTATTATGATCCTATGTCCTTTCTTGGGCATTATGCTGTCATTTTGACATTTCACTGATTTGGACTATTCTCTACTGAGGTGTCTGGATTTCTTGAGCAAGCATGAATCTCATTCTTCTTTTTTTATTCCATTAAAATAGAGAGACAAATACTTTCACAAATGACTTTATGGATATTAGGGGCAATTAGATAGCAAAGTAGATAGAATGCCTAGTCTGGAGTCAGAAAGACTTATTTCCCTGAGTTTAAATTTGATTTCAGATACTTAACTAGTTATGTTACCCTGGACAAGTCACTAAAACCTGTTTGTGTCAGTTTCCTCATCTGTAAAATTAAGTGGCAAAGAAATGGCAAACCACTCCAGGATCTCTGCCAAGAAAACCCCAAATAGGGTCACAATGACTCCATTTTCTTATCTGTCAACATTACCTTAGGTTTGAGAGTATCTAGGGGCTCTCCAACTTTCGATCCCAGAATGGCAGAGTAGCTTTGGATTTGGAATAAAGACTACAAACAAGAGTCTGTCAAATGTTTAATAGTGGTGTGGTTCTGGGCAAGTCATTGAATTTATCTGGATCTTAATTTCTCTATCTATAGTAAAGTATTATTTGTGTTTTCTACTTTATAGGATTTTTGTGAGGCTAACAAAAACAATAGGTAGCATTTATGTAATGTTTTGGGAAATACAAAGCACTTTTAAAATAACTCTTTTTATACTCACATCATCATTATCATCATCATTGTATTTGTATTTATTATGAATTTATATAGTACTTTAAAATCTACAAAGTACTTTATGAATATTGTCTCATGTTATCCTCACACAATTCTAAGAACTAAGTACCATCATTACCATCATTATCATTAACATTATGAAGTTAGTATTTATATAGCACTTTGGTAGCTAGATGGTGCCATATTGGATAATGCACTGAGCCTGGCATTGGGAAGATTCAACTCTGAGTTCAAATTTACTCTAGGACACTTATTAGCTGTTTGACCCTGGGAAATCATGCCAACCTGGCTGGCTCAGTTTCCTCATATAATGGCAAACCATGTCAATGTTTTTGCCAAGAAAATCCCAAACAGAGCATGAATAGTTGGACATAACTGAAAAAAGACTGACAAGAACAATCAAATATAGCTCTTTAATATAGGTATTTTTAAAGTGCCTTACAGATATTGTTTCAAGTTATCTTCATAGAACCTTAGAAGGTATAATACTACTACTCTTACCATTTTACAGATGTGGAAAATATACCATACCAAGATTAAGTGGTTCATCTAGAGTTACTCTAATATCTCCCATCAGATTCAAACTTAAGTCTTTTTGACTCCAGGTCCAACACTTTATTTGCCGTGCTATCTAGCTGCCTCTAAAACGAGATAATGTATGTCTGAAAACCTTGAATCATGATTAAAAAAAGCTTTTGCAAAGCATCATAGTACAGTAGAAAGAAAGTCTGATTTGGTGCCTATTGAACCTGGGTTCCAATCCCAGGCATGGAACTATGTTGCAGGGTTATGAAGATCAAATAAGATAATATTTTTAAAGCCTAGTGCTTAGCCTAGAGTAGATGCTTAATAAGTGCTGACTTCCTTTTCCCATATGACTTGAATCCTTCTGGACCATAGCTTCCTGATCTTTAAAAATGTTTAATTTCAAATCCAGTATTTGTATCATCCTGAATAAATCATTTCACTTTATGTGAACTTGTTTCATCATCTATAAGATGAGGCAGTTATATCAGATGACCTCTTGCAGGTCTAAATCCATGACCAGATTCTAATTTCTGAAAGTCCTTTCTAGTAAAAAAAAAAATAATAACGATGCCAAAAATTGATGGTTCTGGAAATTTATCTAAGAGCAGATACCTGCCTGGAAAAGTAGCAGAAAACTAGCAAATCTCCCCCATTGCATCAGAAAATCAAAACTAGGAATTGAGCAAATGTCTTAAGGAGGGGAAGTCAAGAAGAGACTCATCAAATTTCTCCCTTATTTATACTAGTATGTTCACTTGGATATATCTGGGAAAGGTCAAGGGCAGTAAAAGATGGTCAGCAATAGATCCATGAAATCCCAATATCTAATGTTTGATAAAAAGCACCACTTAGAGAAATGTCACCCTTGCCAGCTCCCTTCCCCAGTCTGAACAGTCTTTCCCAGAGGCATAGAGGCTGATGAGTAGGAGTTCCTGGCTTTGAAAGAACTGCCAAAGTCTGTCTCCGGCTCTCTTTCCTTGTAGCAAACTGTTGGTAAGGAGGAGGAGGAGGATTCAGCATAAGGTATGCTATCATTATATTTATTCAGTGTCTTCAACACTGCAATTTATTTTGGTGCCCCAAACAAGCTCAATTGTTAAATCTAGGTACTCTTGCACAAAATGAAACAATTGGACTGAATCCCTACTGAATTATGCATATGTCTTAGCTGAGAGTAGCAATTCTGGAATAATAGCCTAGTTCCTGCTGCAAATCCAAACTGCTTCCCAGCTTTATCTATACACAAGTTAGGAACTTTGTTTCCCAGCCAGATCCTGAATTCTCTCTGGATGATTTTTGAAGGTTTTCTGGGTGTCTAAAGCATCTTCAACCTCTCAGCAAGATAGAAATCAGTGTCCATTTCAACCTATGCTGTTGCTTCTAAAAGTGCCTATCCTAATAGAAAGTGTCTTGTTTAAAAATAGAAAACAGCAAATATTTTCAAATTCTCCTAACTTTTATTGGGTTGGTGAATCATTGTGTTGGAGAAGATATACAATTTAGAGAGACACTATCCCTGCCTTCATGTAGATCATAGTCAAAAGTAGGACACATAGATTAGTATAATGCATAATAACAGATGACAAATTCATAAAGATGTGAAATCTAATTGCTTTCTGAAGTGTGAGGAGAAATGATGAATCAATTCAATAATGAATTCATGAATTAAAAAAAAAAAACATTTGCTATGAGCCAAACACTGAACATACAAATATTAAAGCATGACCTACTCTGTCAGGCAGTAATGAGACAAAGGTAAAAGTAAAAAATCTTTGAGGAGCTTATTAATAGCTGAGTGAGAGCACAAGTCCTTGCACAGCTATATAAAACCTATAATTTGATTTTTAGAAGAAAGCACTGGCAGCTAGCAGGGGTTGTGAAAGGTCATGTATGATAGATCTAGAACTGGAAAAGAGCTGAGAGACCATTGAGGCTAACTTCCCATTTCAAAGATGGGGAAACTGAGACCTAGGGAAACTAAGTGACATGTCTACCTACCCACGTGACAGATATGTCACCTAATGGAGCAGGTGAGATTTCCCATATTTTCTCTCTTCCCTTTTCTCCAACTGCTTATTTGATATTTTTGTCTCATGTCCCATAAATGTTTCGAAGATAACTTCCTGATCTTTTCCCTCCCCTCTAACATTTTTTTTTCTGTTGGAGACGCCATCATTCATTCTTCTAACTACCTGGGTTCATAAATTAGGAGTCATTCATGAGTCTTTGTTTTCACTTACTCTGTACATCCAATCACTTTCTGTTTCTTAATTATACTACTGACCTAGTACTTTACATCTCTCCCAACCCTCCTATTCATACCTTAACCCCCCTCCCCACCCAGTCTAGATTGCCATCACCTCTCACCTGAACTACTGTCATAGCATCCTCAGTCGGTGTCTCTCCCATCTGATCCACTCTTTTCACAGCTGCCAAAGTGATTTTTTTTCCAAAGCACCAATCTGACCATACCAGTTTCTTGTTCAAAATGCTTCATAGTTCACCATTTCTCAGAAGCTCTTCTATTTAGTACTTAAAATCCTTCCCAATCTGGCTCCAGTCTACCTTTCTAGGCTCATTATGCACTCCTCTCCCCTACACACTCTCACTCTGTTTTCCAGCCAAGAAAATGCCTACTTGCTGGTTCCCCATGCACAACATTACATCTTCCTTCTTGTTGCCTCTGCACAATCTTCCTTCCCTTTCTGGCATCTTCCCTTTCCTCACCTGCATCTCTTGGAAGCCTTAGTTTCCTTCAAGACTCAGCTCAGGTTCTCTTCCTTCCAGAACCCTTTTTCCTTTTCCCCCTTTCCACTTGTCAATGTCCTCACCTAATATTACATACTTATTTAGTTTATACCCTGGATTATCTATGAATAAAAAGTATTATAATTTCCTTGGTAAGATATCAGCTGTTTGGAGGCAGGAAGTCTCACTTTTATCTATTCCCATCACATTATCCCATGCTTATTACTTAATAAATTCATGTTACTTGAGTCTACAAAATGCTCTTTTGCTTTTTTGTCTCACTGCCTCCTGACTTGGTAGGTTTTGCTTTTCTATATGTTAGCAGTCCATCCACTTGAAATCTAAGAGATGATCAGAAAACCCTAAGCAAATAATTACACATCACTCAGTGGATGCACATTGAGTAAAGAAAGGGAAGAACATATGAGTGATGAAACATCTGGAGGGGGAGAGATGAACTTGAACACAGATAATATAATTTTCTCATTTGTCAAGTGTAGGTGGGAAGGTGACTCACCTGCCAGAGCCCTGAGGCAATTGAGCTCTATACAGAAGAAATACAGATCAGCATCTGTTCAGGTGGCAAGACCAGCCCAAATACCAAGTGCAAAGCTTTAAAGAACAGGACTCATGGATAACAGTGCTGAGTCTTAAATGTGCTATCACTTTATGAAAAAATGAACATCTCAGACAGGAGTTAAAAATAGTATGTAGTCTAAAAAGTAGAAAAAAAAATATCTAAATGATAATGTATGAATATTTTTCTCTCTGGATACGACCAAAGTTTTTATACTAACGGTATATAGTTATTCCCAAAGATTTGCTATTATGGAAAAATATAGCAAACCACTTCCGTCTTTCCAAGAAAACCCCAAATGTGGTCATGAAGAGTCAGACATAACTGAAATGACTAATTAACTTGTAATCACTATGCTTACTATTATTTATACAATGGTATTATGATTGTAACACATTTTATAACACTTTATGGATTACTCTCCTTTCTCAAAATCCTGCATGAAAAGGATTGAAATTACAGATGAGGAAAGTGAGTCTCAAAGAAGTCAATCAATAAGAATTTATTTAAAAACTTATGTGCCAGGCATTGTGTCAAACTCTCTGGGATAAGAAAAATGGCAAAGGGCAATACTTACTCTTAAAGATTTCACAATCTAATAGCGGACACAGTAATCAAATTAGTAGGTCCCAATAAACTATATACAGGGAAAACTGGAGGCAGTTAATTGAGTTAAGGTACTACATTTAAGAGAAATTGGGAAAGACTTCTTTTTAATGGTGAGATCTGAGTTGGGACTTAAAGGAAGCCAGGAGGCAGAGATGAGGAGGAACATAATTCAGGCATGGCCAAGAGCCAGAGAAGATGCCCAAAAGTTAGAGGTTCAGGATCTTGTTTGTGGAATTCAGGAGATCTGTGTTCCTGAATCAGAGAATGTAGAGAAAAGGAAGATGTCAGAAGACTGGAAAGGAAGGCGTGGGTTACGAAGGGCTTTGAACATCAAACAAGATTTTGCATTTGATCTTAGATTTGATAGGAGTTATTGGAGTTTGAGTATGGGGATAAGACATACAGATAAGTTTTATGTATGTGTACCATACAAATATGTACATGTATGTATATATGTTTTGTGGGTCTGAAACCCCTTCACTTTGCTTCATTGACAGTGTTCAGTTCTAATGTATCCATCAGAAGCCATTCCTGTCCACCCATTCTGTGTACTTCTCTGGAAAATCATTTTCCCCCTGCAAATCATTGATAGGAGAGTTATAGTTTTAATCAACTGTTTATAATATTAAAGTTTTGCTGAGGAGCTATAATTGTTTTTCTCTGTGGATGCAATCAAAGTCTCTGTACTAAAGGTACATAGTTATATCTGAATATTTGCTGTTAGGAAAAAAATAGCAAACCATTCCAGTGTCTTTCTAAGAAAAAACCTCAAATGGAGTCATGAATGGTTAGACATAACTCAATTGATTAATTAACATATATTTACTATGTAGGTAATACATGGATATGGAATTGCATTAAATTACATATAACATACTGTTATATGTGTACAGTCATATTGTATGTTATATAACAATACACAATTATGTATGTATACACATGTATGTATTGCATGCATGCATGTGCTTATTTATTCTATTTTTGAATTTAGAGATTTAAAGGGCTAAGTTTGGATTCAGGAAGAGCTGGGTAGAAGTGACTTTTCTGTCACATGCTAGCAATTGACCATGCTTAACTACAGGTTATTAAATTTCCCAGTGCCCCAGGCATTTCTCTAGGACCTAGATCACTAGGTTGTAGGCGGGTTATGATGTATGTCTCAGTGGAGGGATCTTCTCAGACTGACAAAAATCACTCATCCATCTTCATGGGTTCTTTCGGCAAGCGAAGCCTGTGAGATGAGGAACAGAAGACCTCCTTTCTCATCACACAGCTACATAATTGGCTGCAGCCTATCTGCAGCCCTCCAGTTGGACTCTGATGAACAGATCAATCAACCAATAAGAATTCCCTTGACAATCCCCTCTTCTTTTGAAAATGATGCTCATTCTCCTTGGGTGTATAATTCCCTGTCATCCGAGAGGTGCAGACACATCTATACGAAGGCAATGAATTAAAGAGTTCCATTTGCGTCAGACTAAGCATGACAGTGGTAAGAACATGTCACTCTCGTGATAATATTTTATTTTCCCATCACTGGGAAATCCACAGGCTCTTCTCAGATTTACCTTAGGAATATAGCTCGGGGGGGATCTCAGTGCACTATCAAGAATCTGGGCCTGGAAGTCTCATCTTCTCACATATCAAGGACGCTATAAACTTGAAAATTAGTCCATTGCTAACTGTTAGATTTAATTCACCATAATCCCTAAGGAATTATAATATGGTGGGAAGCAGGAAGATGGGACTAATGCTGATCAAGTGATTTTCAATATGGGAACTTCTTTGATCTCAGAACTCATACCCTACCAAGATTTCTCAAGAAAAGCTATCCCATCCCAAGGGATCTTCTCTACCTCAGAGGGAGAAACAAATTAAGTACCCAGACTATAAGTGTAAGTCATGTGTATAACAAATAGCTGTGTTCCCACATAGACAAGGGGGTGCTAAGCAAATTAAATAAACAAATTATGG
The DNA here is from genome assembly GCA_023553655.1 of Myrmecobius fasciatus. Taxonomy (NCBI): domain Eukaryota; kingdom Metazoa; phylum Chordata; class Mammalia; order Dasyuromorphia; family Myrmecobiidae; genus Myrmecobius; species Myrmecobius fasciatus. Next base: position 21,433 of record JAJPUD010001704.1, on the reverse strand, counting down.
GAAATGATTACACTGTGCTGAGAGGCTGGCATTTCAGCTTTGCTGGGATATTTGCAACAGGGCTGCTCATTAGCTATCTTATTTATTTTTTTTTTTTACTGCTACTGAGTCCAGTCCAATACCACGTGGAATCTTTTCTTTCTCATGGTTTCTCTCTTTGTGGGGGAGTCTTTCACTGTCACTGTTCAGCTGCATCTGCTCCAGCAGACAATAGCCCAATGCCCAGATGCCCAGGAAGGTGGGGAAAATGCCAGACTTCACAAAGCTCTATTAAAAGAAAGAAGTCACAAATAGGAACCAGTTTCAGCCTAAATACAGAAGGCTATATGCTGTGCTCATGAATTGGCCCAGTGGGAGGAAGTGCACATTCTCCCCAATACTTCAGAGCTCAGAGAGTCATCTTTACACCTTGAGTTTGGCAGGGAAGAGAAGCCTTTTGGGGTAGAGATTGTCCCTTGAGTATTTCCAAGGAATCTTAGTTCAGTCACAGTTCAGGATCCTCCAAGCAAACAGGAGGAAGGCAGAGGGTATTTATATTTTCTCTGAAATCAGGAGGCAACCCCAAGGGCATAGATTAACATTTTTTCCATACCAGTATAATCATATAGAATGTTGCATATGCTATCAACAACCACTCTGGAATAACTTTTCTTTGTCTCAATGAAAGACTTATTGTGTAGAGCACCGGACCTGAGTTCAAATCGGGTCTCAGACACTTAAAACTTTCTAGCTATGTGACTCTGGGCAAGTCACTTAACCCCAATTGCCTCAGCCAAAAAACAAAACAAAACAAAAACTCATTGTGGGTAGGCATATGTGTGTATGTGTGCATGCAAAAGTGTGTGTGTGTGTGCTTGTGTATGTAGCATCAGGTAATGTCTATGATTGAACAACAACAATAAAAAATCCCTTCCTCATTTCTTCTCCCTTCCCAAAGATTCTTCTCTCAGAAGAAATCTGTTCCCTTTCAAAAGAGGCAACATAATGTAGTGGAAAGAATTCAGTTTAATATGTTTTGAATTTGAATCCTGACTCTGCTTTGATCAATTTTTTGAAGTGTTATTAACTTTGAGTTATTTTATCTAACTTTGTATTCATTCTTTCTTTCAATAAAGTTTTGTTAAGCTCTTTCTATGGTTCTCAGTGGATTGGTTTTGGCAGGATTTCCTTAGGCAGAAGGACCTAACTTGAAGATCCCATCTTAGATGCATGTAAACTGACTGTGCAACTCTGGGCAAGTCGCAAAAAATTCTTTCTGTGCCTTAGTTTCCTTATCTAACATAAGGCAGTTGATCTAGTTGAATTCTAAGCTCTTTTATATTTCTAAATCTAGCATCCCATGTTTTTTTATGACCTAGCACTTATATAGCATATCAACATTTACAAAACACTTTATTTGATCACCATAATAACTATGGGATAGATATTATTATTCCTATTTTACAGATGAGGAAACTAAGACTCAGTGACTTAGGAAAGATTCACGTCCAGGTCTTCTCATTCAGCATTCTATCAATGGTGCTAATTGCTAATTTGCAAGAGCTAATTGCTCTTGAAACAGTTCCTGACCACCAGGAACCAATGTTCTATAAAATAAAATGCACATAGATAAATATATACAATATGTACATAAATAACATACAAAGTCATTTCATGGTGGGTTGAAGTACTAGAAAATCAGGAAAGGCATTGTATAGGAGACCTTTATAATTAAGTTATTTGTGGATATGTCTTTTTCGGACTAGATTATAAGCTTCTTAAAGGCAGGCCCCATGGATTGCTCATTTCACTATTATAGGTAGTGCCAGCCTGTAGGGAGCAGGCATTTGTTGAATCAAAGTGAATTTGTCTTTCCTTCATCACTGTTATCGTAGGCATAGAGAAGGTACTTTAGAGCTTGCTGCACAGGCTCTGCTATTCATATCATATTAAATGTGACAAATGGTGGACAAAACCATAGCTTCTAAGTGCCATTATTCAGGCCATTCCTGACCCATGGCTTGACCCAAGATCATTACCTTTATCTTCATTTGTCCTGTTATTCAAGTTGTAAGGTGGAACTAATAAGTAGATGGTGCAGTGGATATTGAGCTGGACCTGGAGTCCTGAAAACTTGAGTTAAAACCCGACATCTGATGCTTATCAGACCTTGCACAAGTCAGTTCACCTCTTTTTATCTCAGTTTCTTCAACTGTAAAATAAATAGCACCAGCTTCTCAGAGTTATCCTAAGCATCAAATGAGGAGATATTTATAAAGAGCTTAGCATGATTTCTGATGCATATAAGCACTATGTTTGTGTGTGTGTGCATGCAAAACATTATATGAGAGCTATTATTGTTATAGTTGTGGTTGTAGTTACTATTGTTATTATTTTATGTATTATTTTGAGGTTGGAAAGAGGCAAAAATACTTTTTTCCTTGTCTTTAAATTTATTGAATTAATAAAAAAATATAGATCATCACTATTTTTAAGTAATAGGTAATATGACTTAGAGGTGAAAAGACCTTTAGAGAACAGCTAAGCAGGTTTTCTAATTTTACAAAGGGGGAAACAGGTGACGGGACTGGCTCTCACTTATGCAAGAAACAGATTATTAGATCTAAATCTACCTCCTCTAACTTTATAACCATGATGCTCTCCATGGTATCATACTGCTTGCCCTGAAATGAGATATTTAAGGGGAGGATTCCTAATTGCATGGTATTGGAAAAATTTACAGAAATTCTTACCCAACGTTGTCTCTCTCTTTAAAATAATAACAGTAAGTAATATGATAGTAATTTGAATAAGCCAGCCATTGTTTCTTATTCTAACTCCATGTTAGAGGCCTCTAAGTTACTAGATTCATGTAAGCTTCATCAGTGGATAAATAATTAGACTATGATTCTTTTTTCTGACAAATTAGCTGCATAGCAAAGGGTCTCTGAGATAGTGTAGTGGATAAAAATCTAACCTTAGGACTCGAAAGTCCTGGAATGAAATACTGTCTTTGACCGAGGACCAAAGCCTGTCCATAGTCAAGGAAACTATGGTCAAAGAAACTAAGACAGAGAAGAGCCAATCTGTGTTAGCAGAAGGATTTCCATCTCCCTAGTGTTCCTATACCAGATAGGTCTATTCTAATCACCCATGTTTGTAAAATGAAGCAGTAATTATTGGGAACAGATACTGACATTTATCTAGAAATGGAAAGTTTACAAAGTGCTTTAAATATGTTATTTATTGACTTGAACTTCCCGACTTTCCCGTGGGATAATTAGTACCTTTATTTTATTAAATGTGCAATGATTTCCTTCATTTTAAAGCTAGAGAAACAGAAGCTCAGAGAAGCTTTCATAAGGTCACATGAGTAATGTCAGAAGCAGGATTTGAGGTCACACCTTCCTGACCCCAAAATCCATTCTTCTATCCACTACAAAATGGTCTAAAGTTCATTTGGATGAGAATGGCCTTATCATATGCATAACTCTCCATATAATAGTCAAATAAATAGTTGAGGAAGAGCTTTGTGAATTTATCAGAATGTCATCACCAGGTACTGAGTTGGAAAATTAGTAGCTGGTGAAGTGTGCAAGTGTTTAAAAGTGTTGCTACTGCATGAGTCAGTCTACCTGGTTTCGGTTCCTGTAGTAACAGAAAAATATTAATCATTTTGGATGATATTTAAAATGTCCCATGATTTTCTCATGAAAATAAAGAATGGAAGTTGTGTCCTCTGGATCATGTACCCTAACAATATAAAGGAAGAAACAATGGGAGCACAACTGTTAAATCATTTTCTTCTCTTAAAAACCATGAAATTCCCATAAAGTAATGGGTGACCTTTGGAGAAGACTATCAGATTTCTCACTCTCTTCTCTATCTAGGAAGGGAAAGCTGAATAATTCATGGCCTTAGCATCAGAAAAAAATGACCTCTGCCTAGAGTTGAAAAAGCCTGGGTGCAAGGGCCATTTCTACTGATACTAACTAGCAAAGCCCACTTTGTTCCAGTATTCCAAGGGACTCTCCAAAAATATAACTGAAAGGTGACTTGCTCAGCCAGTGCCCCAAAGTAGGTAATTATTAAATGTTTAACTGATTGATCCACATTGAAAGTTTCCTAGCCTAATGAAATTACACAAATTTATTTACACAAATATAAAACACCTCTATACATACACACCCAAAATGATATCTGATTATGCATTCCTCTGTTTTGTTGTTCTTTAAAGTGTTATTATTATTAATTATTTTCTTTTGTCACTGTGGCACAAAAAGTCTAAAGTTGGCTCTGGGTTCCTAAAGGCTGGACCAGTACAACAAAATCTAGCAGATCTTACCAAGCTAGATTGGTTTTGTCTATGGGTGCAGTAAGAGAAGATCAGACTAACTGTGAGTGCTTGATCATTACATACCCTCTCTGAGCCTTAGTTTATTTATATGTTAATGGGGGGCTGAGACAGGAGGGCCTTTGTTTTTCCCTTCCATTCCTAAATTTATCATACTATGGTTATACAATACTTAACTCTCAATACATTCTTGTTCCCTTCCTTTCTCCCCCTAAATCCAGAGAGGCTCAATCCCAAGAAGCTTAGATACTTAAGAATAGTTATGGGGGAACATGAACATATGAAGCCACTGAAATGATTGCCTGTGATTGTATCAGTGGAGAAAGCACCCCAACTGATGCAATATTGGACCCCTTGAAGTACTGAAAGATTAAATTTGCAACTAGAGTAGATTTACTTGCCCATCTTCTGATTTAGCATCTGGTTATTAAGAACGCTGGGATTCTGCCCATTTTTAATGCTCCTGCGCATTTAGCAGAAATTCTAAATGTACTGAAATGAATAGAAAAATGCTTTTACTTGGAGAGCAAAGGAGAAGGGAAAGATGGAAATGAATGGGTTAAAATGAGTATCATAAAGAGTCATGAAGGAGAAAGGTGAAACAAATTTTATAAAAGATGGCCTCACAGAATCAGTGATATGGAGCTGCAAGGGACCTCAGAAGTCTTATGATTAACCCCTTTCTCTTATAGAGAAGAAAACTGAGTTCCACAGACATTCAAGGGCTTCCCCAAATTCATACAGATAAGAGGTGGAAGAGTCGGGTTGAAACAGAGGCTTCCTGGCTCTAAATCTAGTTCCCTTTTTAGTGGACCCCACAGCTAGTCTTGATGTATGAGCAAAAAAAAAAAAAAAACAGATGATGGGCTTATAATGCATGGAGAGCAAGGGATAGCAGTCAGCATGACTCACCACTTTTAAATAATGCTAGTATCCTCAAAATGTCAGGAGAAAATGGAGAAAGCTCTAAGCATCATGGGTGGATCACATGGGTTAGTTAAGGGGAGGATATGGACAGCGTTTCCCAGAATGGGCAGGCATGAATGAGCTGTGATCTCTATCTTTTTTTTTTTTTATAGAGCTTTTTATTTACAAAACATATGAGTGACCTTTCAACATTGACCTTTGCAAAAAAAACTTTTTTTCCCAAACTTTTCCTTTCCTTCCCCCCACTCCCCACCCCTAGATGACAGGTAATCTAATACATGCTAGATAGGATAAATTATATGACAAATACAATACATGTATACATATCTATACAGTTATCTTACTGCACAAGAAACATCAGATCTAGAAAGAGAAGAAAAAAACAACCTAAGAAGGAAAACAAAATGCATGGAAATATTCACAGAAAGCGTTAAAATGCTGTGTTGTGGTTCACTCTCAGTTCCCACAGGCCTCTCTCTGGATGTATATGACTATCTTCATCGCAGCACAACTGGTTTGAATCACATCATTGTTGAAGAGAATCATGTCCATCAAAATTGATCATCGTATAGTCTTGTTGCTGTGTATAATGTTCTCCTGGTTCTGCTGATTTCACTCAGCATCAGTTCATGCAAGTCTCTCCAATCCTCTCTGAAATCCTCCTGTTGGTCATTTCTTACAGAACAATAATATTCCATAACATTCATATACCATAATTTATTCAGCCATTCTCCAATTGATGGGCATCTTTTCAATTTCCAGTTTCTTCCCACTACAAAAAGGGCTGCCACAAACATTTTTGCACATGTGGGTCCCTTTCCCTCCTTTAAAATCTCTTTGGGATATAGGCCCAGTAGAAACACTGCTGGGTCAAAGGCTATGTACTGTTTGATAACTTTTTGAGCATAGCTCCAAATTGCTCTCCAGAATGGCTGGATCCGTTCACAGTTCCACCAACAATGTATCAGTGTCCCAGTTTTCCCACATGTGATCTCTTTGTGAGAATAAGAATAATTGATAATAATAGCTGCCAGCATATCTACAACACTTCCAGGTTTGCTAAGACATTTTATGTGTTACCTTACTTAATCCTCACAACAACCTTGTGGGATAAGTGATATAATTAATATCATTTTATCAATTAGGAAGACGAGACAGAGTCAGGTTAAGTGACTCATTCAAAGTCATGTAGTTAGTACGTATCTTGGACAGAATTTGAATTGAGATCTTGCTGACGCCCCATCCAACTCTCTGATCTGGCTGGACCCGCTAAATCAATGAAGTCATCTGTTTGGATATTTGATTATAACAAAATATGTGTATTTTTCCCTCAAAGAATTTTCGCTCTGCATGTGATTGAAAAATTGTAATAGACCTTATAATTCTGAAATTACTTTGAATTACTTTGTATTTATTTTGTTTTTCTCTCTCAGTACATATGGTCTCTTGCCATCAGGAGGTAGATTCTTTGAGAGCAGGTTCTGTTTTCATTTTTGTACCAGCACTGAATACACGATCAAGCACGTATTAATCAACCATATGACATACATTTATTAAGCACCTAAAATATGCCAGGTGCAATAGGCTCTTAATAAAGGTTGATTAAATTGAGTTGAATGATAATCTTTACCAATGGGGAAGAAAAGAAACCTGTCATTATACCTGAATGTGGACTCCTTTCTACTGTTTCCTGAAGTGTATATACTTTTTGACTTATAAAAATATCATAAATGATTATAATTAGTAGTAATATTTTAAATACCAGAGAAAAACTTGTAATATTTATAATAGCTAACATGTGAAAGGAATAATCAATCTGTGGCCAAATTGGTCCACTGGCATTTCTGGTTTTGGAGGATTCCTAGGTGGGTACCATAATTAAAGGGTTAATTGGGCTTTTCCCTCAATCTCAGAACTTTATAGTGCACACTCAGCTTATTCTTGCAAACAAAGAGTAACCCAGAAATGGTTAAAAGACCTCTATCAGTCACAGTTTATGGCCGGGACTGACCTCCTGATTTCTACGAAAATCCTTTGTCTATTTTTTTCTGGTTTTTGCCATGTGCCACCATTTCCCACCATTTCCCATCATCAAGAGTTTGAATTCACTGTACATGTAGTTTTCCAATTCTAGCGGACAATGCAAAGGATGTTCAACTTATGGCCAGAGGATGTTTGCTGGCTCCCATCTCTGCCTCTTATCAGCTATATAACTAAATTTAAGGTCAGCTAGCTTCTCTGGTACTTGGTTTCCTCATATGCAAAGGCAGTTGGACTGGGTGGCCTCTAAGATTTTGTCCAGGTTTATATCAACCGGAAAAGACACAATTGGGCCATTTTTAGGGACTGCTAGGCCTCTTAGTTTGGAGATTGGTTTAAGCCAAATCAATAGAAGATCTAGCTGCCAGAGTAAAGAAAGACACTTTGGGAATTGTGTTTTCAATTGTCTTTGGGGAATAAGGAAGGAACTGGTTTGTGAAATATAGGATAATTGATTCAGAGATTCAGAGTTTTGAAAGGGCCATAGAAATCATCAGGATTTACAAATGGAGAATCTGAGATCCCAAGTTCATAGTTAACAGCAGAGCTGTGATTTGAGCCTCTATCTCTTGAGGCTCTTTTTAGATGTCCACTCTGCCCTTAGAGCTAGGTTTGAGATTGATTTTCCCTTTGTCCAACTGCTGTCCCCATCAGAATATGGCAGCAGGCCACCTTAGCTTTTTTTTTTGTTTTTAAAAGATTGTTTCATATTTAAGTATTTTTTCAGTAAAGAAATTATTGTGAATTATGTCTTGTTTGTCTAGATATTGAAAGTAAAAGCATGTTCTATTCTTTGAATTATTTCTTTTATTTCCTCCCACTCCCATAAAAATTGAGAAAGTCATATAGATTGCCTGTCAAATGAGGTTTGCAAAACACTTTAAATATATTATCTCTTTTGATCCTCACAATAACTCTATTAGGTGTTATTATTATGCTTATTTTACAGTTGAGCAAATTGAGACTGAGAGAAGCTATGAGGTCTTGGGGACTCACACAGCTAGTGATTCTCTGAGGCAGAATTTGTACTCGGTTCTTCCTGATTCCAGGTCTAACCTTATATCCATAATGTCACCAAGCTATCAGACTTTTTCCCACTGACCCATGCTGCTATATTATGTATTATTATTATGGACCATGAAATTATTGACTCTTAGAGCTAGACTAGGGTGAAACACAATATTTTGCCAGAGAATAATGTGACAGAGAGTCAATGTGGTGTAAGATAGCTGTTTTCACAGTCAGGAAGAGAAGGGTTCAAGGTCAGCTTTTGACACCTTTCGGCTTTGTGATCCTAGACAAATTTATTCTTCTATTGCCCAACAGCTCTGTAAGAATCTAAACTACAGAGAAAAGACTGTTAGGAGAGGAAGTTCAGAATATGGGAGAGGAAAAGCAGAGTATTGGTTTATAAGCAAACAAATAAACTAGTAGTAAGAATTGTCAGAACTATAGAAACTTGAATTGAAGCAGAACAAAGTATACATCATTGATTCCCAGAGATAATGTAAAATTGATGACCAGAGATCCTGAGAGACCATTGGGATACATCCATCTTGGTGCATACTTCTAGACCAGCTGGGAGCCAGAGGTTTCATACCATTGATCCCTGACCACAGAGGCTGTAGGTGACAGGGAAGCTGTGCCCTGGAAATTGCTATCTGAAATGGTTTCTTTCTTCCTTTTTTTTTTTTGATTGAGAAGAAAAAACCTAGTCTGAAGAATTGAACTTGAAAAATGGCAAAGCATGGATGAGCAAGGAGGAAAGTTGGTAATAAATCAGCAAAGCACATCCATATGTAGGAAATTTCACTTTCTTTTTAGGTTCAATATGAATGAAGGGGAATAAAAAGAAAAAAAGGTTTCTGTTCTCTATTTCAATGATTCTGATCCTCTAGAAAGTAAACGTTTTAGAGAGAATTTGTCAACAGGAGAGTAAGACTGTAACCATTCTAGGGGTGGCCGGATATTTGTCATTTGGATTTAGAGCTGGAAGGTTTTCTGAAATAAGAATAATATCTGAAGGGCAGCTAGGTGGTGCAGTGGATAGAGCATCAGCCCTAAAGTCAGGAAGACCTGACTTCAGATCTGACCTCAGACACTTAACAAGTCTTAGCTGTGTGACCTTTGGCAAGTCACTTAACCCTAAATGCCTCAGCAAAAAAAAAAAAAAAAAGAATATTTGACATTTCTAGGGGACTTTAAGGATTGCAAAATATTTTGTGGGTTCTCCTCAAAACAACCCTGTAAGGTAGATGTTGTTTTTATATTTTATATATGAGAAAAGTGAATAGATACATGGATAAATAGTATTTGTTAAACAATTACTACATGCAAAATATATTGGAAACAGCTAGGAATCATAGTGAATAGAGAGCTGGATATGAAATCAGAAGGACCTGAGTTCAAATCCAGCCTCAGACACTTACTGGCTGTGTGAGCCTAAGTAAATCACTGAATCCATTATTGCCTTAATCCACTGGAGAAATCAATGGCAAACCAGTCTAGTATCTTTGCAAAGACTGTATTAATGAACTATGGTCCATGGGGTGATGAAGAGTTGGATATGACTGAACAACATATTCAATGCACTGTGCTCAGCATTAGAAATACAAATACAAGCATTTATTAGTAAGCACTCTGTGTCAAGCACTGTGTTGCATGCTTTACAAATATCCCATTTGATCTTTTTTTTAATTAAAGCTTTTTATTTGCAAAACATATGCATAGGTAATTTTTCAACACTGACCCTTGCAAAGCTTTCTGTTACAAATTTTTCCCTCCTATCCCTTACCCCCTCCCCTAGATGGCAGGAAGTCTACTACATGTTAATTATGTTAAAATATTGGACAGATCGAATATTTGTATATGTATTTATACAATTATCTTGCTGTACAGAAAAAAAAACCTGAGAAGGAAAACATAATGCAAGCAAACATCAATAGAGAGTGTGAAAATGTTATGTTCTTCCTCACTGAACAATTGGAACTGGTTTGAAACATCTCATTGTTGAAGAGAACCATGTCCTTCAGAATTGATCATCATATAGACTTATTGTTGCCATCTCATCTGATCTTAATAGCAGCCCTGAGAGGGAGACACTATTATTATCTCTATTTTATAATTTTGTAAAACAGACTTGTCCAGAGTTAAGCAGCTAATGAGATTCTAAGGCTATATTTGGACACATGTCTTGCTGCCTCAGGCTTGTCGTTCTACCCATTTTACCAAGTATTCTTTGTCTTCCCATTCTAATGGGGAAGACAACAGGAAATTTAAACTGCAGGTTAGATGAAAAGGCTTAATGGCTCTCAGGACAGAGAGGTGAAATAGATGCTAATGCATTTCCCTTAATGTCATTTCCATCAATAAAACCATATTCATTGAACCATCTGATAGCACCAAGAACTTTGGCAACAAGAAGATTCCTTTCTGCTTCTTTAGGGATTATGGTTGCTGAGGAGACAGGACCTGCAGCATCAATAGAAGCAGTTTCCAAATTATATAGGGTCTCTCAAAAATCTTAATGACCTATTTCCAAAAGGGTTGATTACCTAGAAAAATGAAGAGCAATAGGGGGAAAATGTGGTTATTAGAAAGTCAGTATTGGATGGAGGGAACAGTTTTTTGTGGGGAAGATTCTGTTTTTCTCATCCAGTGAGAAAAGACCAATATGATCTTCAGAGGTCAAAGAAAGCTACCAGGTCAGATTGGCTTTTATCTTCGGACTAGGTAGTTGACCTGGAGGATATCTTGGAAGATAAGGTTAAAAAGTGGGTTCTAGGAGAGAATGAGACTTACCCTCCCAGACCTGGAAGCTTTGCCAAACTGAAACAACCTCAGTCTTTGCTGCTAATCCATTATATTAATAGACTTTAAGAAGTATATGTAGGATGCTAATTGACAAGGATGCATAAAAATATAGGTAAGTTGCTTTGAGGATAAGAACAGAGAATGGAAGAGGGGGTATAGTTTCCATATGGGACTTGAGTATTTGAAACTGGCATAGTGCCCTAGCGAGTGGTGCAAACAGTCCTCAGTTTTCCTGTTTTGCTACTGAATGATTTCTTGAAAAGATCACACAACAACAACAAAAAAAGCACAGACAAATTAAGCCAAAGAAACTCTTATACACTTTTATAGAAAGATGATATTGCTTTGGAGAAAATAAAAGCCAACAGGGATGGTAAGGAGCTGAGAAAGTATTTTTTTTAATTCTTATGAATCAACATTGTCAAAGTTCTAGAAAACCCTTTCTCTTTTTAATACAAGTCCTCAAACTTACTTCTGAAATCTTCTCTTCTTTGAACAAATCCAATGTTTGCTGCATTTCCAATGGAGTGAATCTTGAAAAGGAATGAATCTCTGAATAGCTAAACCACCTGTCACAGCCCCTCAAATATTCAACAATAAGATGAAAGCTTTGTCTGATACCATGATCTCAATTGTGGACTTAATAATTTCTTTTTCTGATAATAACAACTGGGCTGGTTATGTAGCAAGAGTGAAAGATAATAGACAGACAGCCCAAGTATTCCAGTATTAGCCCTGATTTTATATGTATGTATACATATATGTACACACACTTGTATAGATAGTGTGGAGGTGCTTTATATACACATATGTACTGTGTGTATATAGTATATATGTATGTATATATGTATGTAGGTTTGTTTAACCCAGAGGAAGGTAGAAAGAGAATTTGGTAGGGAGGATTTAGTTGCCCTGGAAGATAGTAGGTAACTTTTCCTTGGAGCCTATCAAGCAAAGACTGAGCAACCACTTGTTCATTATTCTATTATAGAGATTTCTTTTATGGAAAGAGAGCCATTGAGGTACTTCCTACTTGCAAAGTCTGTGATTCCATGAACAGCATGACAAGGAATCCCACTGGATGGGAAGGTTAGGAATGATTGTGATCAGCTACAATGGAAGAAGTTGCCATATTGATCAGTTCATAGCACTACTATATTGAATTCAACAAAGAGATTCTGTAAAACATTTATTGATTTCCTGTTATGTGCTAGGCATTGGGGATACAGAGACAAAACTGAAATAATCCCTGTCTTCAAGGAGTTGATTTTGTACTAGGAAGACATGTGCTCAGAAAAGCAAACACAAAGAATATATCAAATAACACAATAATTTTGAGAGAAACCAAAAAATGTGGCAGTAGAAGGAGGAGCATCAGGAGGGAAAACTTGCTGTAGCAGAGGGAAGCTGAACTATGCTCTGAAGGAAAATAAGGTTTCTAAGAAGGGGAGGCAAATGGCTTCAGATATTTACTAGCTATGTGATCCTGGAAAAGTCACTTATCCCCAGATGCTTCCATAGAGAGAGTTGGGAAAGAAAGAAGGATGGAAGAGAGGAAGGGAGGAAAGAAGGAAGGGTAGGAGGGAGGAAGAGGGAGGAAAGGGGGAAGGGTAGGAGGGAGGAAGAGGGAGGAAAGGG
>JAJPUD010001703.1:304215-399206 GCA_023553655.1 Myrmecobius fasciatus | reverse complement strand
TTTTTTTTTTTTTTTTGGCAAGGCAATAGGGTTAAGTGATTTGCCCAGAGTTATACAGCTAGTTAAGTGTCAAGTGTCTAGGGATGGATTTGATGGATTAAGTCCTTCTGACTCCAGGGCCAACATTCTATCCACTGGGTCACTTAGCTGCCCCCATATACAAATTTTTTTTTTATTAAAGCTTTTTATTTGTATAACATATATATGGGTAGTTCCCCAACATTGATCTTTACAAAGCTTTCCATTACAAATTTTACCCCCAGTCCCCTCCCCTCCCCTAGATGGCAGGAAGTCCACTACATGTTAATAATGTTGAAATGCTTGAGAAGTTATGCAAGAAAAATCCTATCTACAAGAAAAAAAAAGAATCAGAGAAAGGCAACACAATGAAAGCAAATGTCAATAGAGATCATGAAAATGTTACGTTGTGGTCCATATTTCATTTCCCTCTCTCTGGGCACATATACAAATTTTTTAAAAGTTCTTCTTTGAATATGGAAATGACTTTGTTTGATGCTTGTTAAATTCACAATAAACAAATTTGGGAAAAAAAGAAATTTGTTTAAATCTATTTCTTACCTAAGAGTTTTCTGAATACATGTATTTAATAGTAATTACCTCAATTTGTATTTCCCTGGATTTATCAAATACTAATATTTTGTATATATTTGATTCAATATCTGGAATCTCTATTGTATTTCAGTGATATATTTCTCTCTCTCCACAGCATCAGATATTTTTATGAGAATCACTACAATATGCTTTGAAGTCTGGAAATTCAAGACTAATTCTTGCCTATTTTTGAAAACTGTTAATCCTTCATTTTTTTCCCAAATGAGGATACTTTTGGGGATCAATTTGTATTGTCTTTTTTTTTTTGCATTCCATGGATTACTTGTTTGAAAGCAAAAATATACTTTTATAAAATATTAATATATATATTTTACCTAGTCTTTCATAATTAATCATAAACTTGCTCAAAATTCAATTTTCCATGATGCCTTTTGATTCAATCTTCAAAAGCTTCAGAAAATTTGTTTACCCGAATTATTCTTTTTTCTTAGTGAATGAAGATTACAGAGACGGGCCAATTCTGACTATGGAGTTAGGTACTAATTTCAAGAAAAATGACTTGGGCTGCAGTACAGTATAGTGGAATGAGTATTGGAATAGGTAAAAGGATCTGACTTTATATCATGTTACTTATATGGCCATAAATGACTTATTTTTTCTACTGTGATTTCATTGTTTTGGGAGCTTGAGTAGAGGAATTTCTTATTTACTAATACAGATTGCTAACTATTCTAAAACTTAGTCTATAGAAAGTTGTCTGGAGAACAGAAGTCAAGTAATTCTTCCAGACTCGAAGAGCTACATATATTAGAGACAGGATCTGAACGTAGATCTTCTTGACTGCTGATTTGGCTTTAAAATAAGAATTATAAGATCAAAATTATGTATCCAAAGGAAAAACCTGAGTGCATTTTAAATGTTTCCTTTTTTTGTTGTTTTTGTAGAGGGGACTTATGTAATTGTACACATGATAATAAATCTCTCAGTAAGACATTAAAGAAAGGGTTACTTTTAATTATCTATGCTTCCCTGTGTAACTATTTTCTTGGAGAAACAGTTGAAAATAGAATGTTTAGACTGAGTAGATCTTAAACTTAATGTCTTCTTCTTGTAGACTAAGGAAGAAAAGACCAAGAAGAGAGTCAGGCTAGAAAAAGAAAAGTTAGTAACTAAAAGTAAGTAATGAGAACAACATAACAATTCACCTCCAGTGAATTTTATAATCACTTGGCATTGGAAATAAGTAGTTTCTGGTCACTGCATTTATTTTAAAACATGAAAGTTCTCATATGAAATGATCATCTTGTCTACTTGTAATTTTAAAGTTTCAAATCCATAAAAAATTAGAAAAGGAGAGGGATCAACTAACATTACAATTCTTCTCATTTAAAAAAGTTTTTTTTTTCTTCAAGAGAAGCTATTAAGTACAAATGTGATATAAAATATCTACGTCTGAATTAGAAAACCTGTAACTGAACTCACCAAGGTAATAGACCCTGTCCGAATGAGGGCCATCTGGATCATTCTTCTTTACAAACATAAAATCATGTGGTGCCTTAGCCATCATGTAGCCATGGTATTTCCTGGTATCTGCAAGAAGTTTCTTAAGCTGACTCCAGGAATATCTCTCAACATAAAATGGCTCCAATTTAGGTTGTTCTTGTGATTCAACATTTTCCTCACACTCTGCAGTTTCAAAGATTTCAACACCCAGCTGTTCAGTTTCCATTGCTGCTGCCATGTTGCATTTTCCTGGAAAAGTAAGCCACAAATAGTAATTGAGGCTTCTGTTTTGTTATATTGGTCAAAATGAGAATCTAACAAGAATGAAAGAAAATCAGTCAAAAAAGAAGATGCAACTTTCATGATAGCCGAAATGAAGAATAAGATTAATAGCTTCCCCTCCTCTTTGTTCATTTTAAAAGTTGGATTTATTATTTATTTTAAAAATTGAAGTGGTCTGTTCTATACATTTATTAGATATCCCCTTGGGAACTTTCTGTAAAGGTTTCCCTGATATGCTTTGCCAAAATTCTAACTCTTCTCCCTCATTGAAAGAAAGTAGGCCATATGCCCATTGGCTGCTAGTCTTCTTCCCGGAGCTGGCATCAAATCAGTGGTGAAGCTGAAAAGTCTTTTAAGTGCTTTGGCATTTAAAAGGGGGGAGGGGAAGATACATTTGGCAAATGAAGATTGCTAGAATTGAGTCAAATTACCACCACCAACTGAAACAGAAGAAAAAACTGTTACTTACATGAAGCTTTTTATCCCAGGTTCTCAAGCACTTTGCTACCATCCATTTAATACTGGTAATTTGCCACAAAACATACACATTAGATAACATTATTTCAATTTTTTTTCATATTTTCAGATGAAACCCTGGTGACAAAAAGTTCAACTGGCTAGTTCACAATTTACTTGTAGAAGTCTGCTCTCATCTAGCATTTAGGCTGGAGTAAAAGAAAGAAGGGAATAAAGCAACTGGAGTTTTTAAATGTATTTTATGGGAATTTTTCTAAGGCCAACATAATCTGTACAAGTTATACTCAACATCAAATTAGAAATATACTTCTTTCAAACAATATCACATGCAAAACAAGTTACTTAACATTTTGTGAGAAAAATTTCATTATAAAAATCTGAAGGGCACTTTTTCCTATTTGAAAATGAACTTCACACTATAGCATACTAACTTATAGTAAACTGCAAAATTCTTTACTTCTTTCAGAAATCCAGAATTAAAGTTATCAATTTCAATATTTAATCCTAAATTAAAATTGCATAGTAATAGCAGAAAAATTTACAGAAAAAAGAATATATCATGAACAATTAGTACTCACTGATAATATATAGTTGCCATAAAAAGAAACAATATATATAAATAGCAACTCAACATGCAAAGCTACTGTCACTTGGTTGACAGATTTGGGGGTTTTGAATCCATAAATATAAATTAATACATATCACATAATTATAATCTACCACTGGAGTTCAATCAACAAAAGATTTAAGCATAGAATGATCAGTTTTGTAAATTATCATAAGCTTATGGTGAAGAATAATTGCCATAAAAAGTGGTTTATAAAGTGCAGTGTATGTCTACCCATAAGGTTAGACCTTGGTAGCATATAAATTGGGTCTAAAAATCTCTTACTATTAGGACACTGTGTCTTCCCACATGCTACAAAGAAATAATATGATACTTCAATGAATGCCAAGAGAAACAGATTAGAAACTTTGTGTTAAATTATACTACATGTATTCTAAATAGTACAGCAACTAAGCATTCACTTCTAGATCACTGGTTAAAATCCAAAGCAACTCAGTAGGGAATTCAAGTCATTTAATTCAATTAATATTTATTGAATACACAGCAATACACAGTAGTGTATTATAATAGTGGCTTACCCATCTAATAGGGATGGTCTATTTTCTGTGAATTGTTAGTGGTTTCAGTTCAGTTCTAAATGGAATAGAATGCAAGCAACAACTTACCCCTCAAAATCTCTTCTTAGTTTTAGCTAAAGCCTAAGATCAAAGCTAACAACATGGAAGTTCATTTTCTAAGCAATGAAATATAGGAATAAAACACAAAAAAAGTAAATGGTCCCAGCTCTATAACAGGTATGGGTTCCAGAGTGGTGATTCCAGAGGTAGAAACTTTTGGATGAGCAAATTACATCTCAGGCCATTCCCTGCAACTTAAGAGTTACCTAGAGCACTGAGTGTGTTCAGCTAAGGTCACACTGCCAGGTATGTCAGAGATAAAACTGGAACCCAAGTTTTCTTGGTTTCTCAATCAGTTCTCTAACCATGCAGCCTCTATTACAGAGTAATAACTCACATTTATTAAGATTTACAAAGCACTTTCCTCACATCTCTGAGGCAGGTAGTATATTTCCCAAAGAAAACTAAGGCTTTGAGGTTAGTTGACTTGTCCACAAGTACATAGCTAGTAAATTATCCGTAGTGGGAGAACATTATCCACACAGCTCATGGCTGGCTATTTCTGATGTTATCAGCTTTTCTCCAATTTTCTGACTTTATTAACATTTCTTCTGTCCAAATGAAATTGTTGAGCTCTATTATCTTTTTAAAATAAATTTTCTAACATACTTTCATTATTTTCTAGATTGCCTTATGCTAGCAACATTTTTTAAAATATAAAAGTCAACACTAAAATTTGTGGAGCTACTCATACTGCCACTGATCACCTACTTTATCATTTAAGGAACTAATTTTCTCTCTATTTTCACATTCAAAAACTTTTCTTTCAAGAGATCTCTCTGCACACAGATCCCTCTTGATCTTACTGCTCTCTTCTCACCAGGATGTTTCCTTCCTTCACCTAACAGTCACTGAACACAAATAGTTTAAATCCTGTAAACATGGTCATGATGATGTTTGTTTTACAGTCCAGCAGTATGAAGATTCCTTATGTAAATCACTCTTCTTCTCTCCTAGTGTTATTCCTAGAATTGATATCCACCAGGATGAAGCAAGATTTTGCATTTATTCCTTTTCTTAATAAATAAAATGTTTATTTCACAATCTAGTTTAAATGGTATTCTATTTATACAAAGGTAATGTAAATGCTTTACATTTGCATATCACAATTCTAAAGTACTTTTATTGATGTTCATGAACTCTTTTGAAAAAAGGTACAAAAATAAGACAGCATGATTCTGTTATATTTTGCTTATCATCTATTGAAAAAGACTGCCACAAGATAATCTTATTTCTCTGTCTCCATTTCACTTTTTTTGGATAATCAGTTCAATTAATTAAAAAGGGATTAGGTTTATCAGGCTAATCAATAAGACGGCCTTATTTTGGGGGCTATGACTGAAGAAAAGCACCAGAAAACTATAAGTATTGCTAGACATGAGAAATATGACATGTTTTAAGGGTTAAGATTAACAGAGAGCAGGAAATATGCTACCAGGTTAAGGACTCCTCTGCTTCTTTCCTGATTTCTAAACTACATACATTTAAAGTTACTTGTCATTGGAAAAGTCATTTGTCAAGATTGGTGTTGAAACTTTGGGGGCAGTGAGAGAAGTAAATGTAAGAACTATTATTCTAAATTTGTCCATTCATTTAACATGCATTCAACACTAGGATACCTCCAGGCTTACTGGAAAGCTACAAGGGAGGTAGAAAGATGCAAGGTTAATAAGTAACCCTGGAGCTGGCAAAGATCTTAAAAATGTCATGACAGCCCTAACACAAAGATGACATACAATTTATAGAAAACAAAGTCTTTGTTGTCTCAATTCCTTCAGTTTTTAGGAACTGGGCCACCAAACTGATATCTTTAAAGGGGCAACCAACTCGGACTCCCCTGAAGATGTACGACAGAGGCCTACGGGCAGAGGTGGAAGGGACCAAGATGCCGATCGAAAGGGGCATCGATCTGACCAGGAAAGCAGCCTAGGAAATCAAGGAGCGGGAGAAAATGAGGGGGTGTTCCCCCCTCCCCCATCGGTCCCGTTAGCCTGCTGATGGAGCAGCCTAGGCGGATGGATGCAGCGCTCTCATTGGGTAGGAGGTGGGACAGGAAGGGGCAAGCTAGGGAAGAGGAGTGACCGGAGAGGTTGGGGGAGGGGACTGGACGTTAATGGGGGAGCGACTGTTAGCGTTCCGGAGAGGTTATCAAGAGGCGAACAGCGGGAGAGGCCGGTTCGGGGGAAGGAGGACAGGGAGCTAGCCTGGGAGAGGGAGCGTGGAAGGACAGGGCCCGGGGACAGGGAAGGGGGCTCGGGAGTCGGGAGGAGGCGTAGGACCCCTCTATGGGGACGTAGAGCCGTGGCGCCCCGTCCCGAGCCCGAGGGAGTTGGAGGGTGGGGGCGGATACTGCACCTTCCCCTCAGCCCCGCCCGGCCGGCCGGTCCCGACGTGCCCTTATAGACGGGGCCGCCGCCGCTTCATGCCGCGCCCCGCCCTCCCTAGACTTCAGTCCCGGCTGCGGCTACTGTCTCGACGCCCAGCGGCTCCTCAGCTGCCGATAGACGGGAGAGCGACACAGGCGAACGCGGCTCCCGGCGGTGGCGGCTCCCGCACTTCCGGTTCCTCGCGGACCCGCCCGCCGCCGGCCTCGCCGCAGACACTGCCGCGGCTGCCGGGCCAAGAAGGGCACCCGTGGCCCCGGCCCCGTGCGGCCCAGAGCGAGAGCGCCCTCGGGCGGCGGGAGGAGAGAACCCCTTTGCGCTGCTTAGCAGCTGTTGAGTGTAGGGAGACTCCTGTGTGAAGACTATACAGAACCTGGGGAGAAATCAGGCAATCAACAATTAATCATTTTTCTTCATTTTTTCCCTTTTTTTTTTTTTAAAGGAAATAGCCCAAGCATTTTAAAAGTGCCTACAACCATGGGAACACTACACAAAATAAAACAGTCACTGCCTCTAGGAACTCTTTATTTTATTAGAAAGTGAGGTCACAGGAAGAACCTGAAAAGAAGATAAAGATGAGGGCAAAGTGAAAATTGGGGATGGAAATATGCTAATATATAAAATGATTTGTAAACATTGAAGTCATACATAAATATAAAATATTGTCATGTATAGTATGCATATTGCTAATAATTATATATAGTGATTTATTGTCCTCATTTGACAGATAAGAAATTTGATAGCCAGATATATTAAGTGATTTGTCCATGGTCACAAAGTTAAATAATGGAAGATCCAGGAATCAGGATTTGATCTCATGAGTCCTAACATAGGTCTCTTTTCACTGTTCTAGTCTGATTTAAAACCCTTTGTAGACCACTTAACTTTACAACATTTTATAGTATTTATACAAAACTGTTTGCCTCTGGAAGCTCCCTTGCATTATCTATGTCTTTGTCATAGATATAAAAATCTGGCTATATTAATGAAAATTAATTCTTAACTAGGAAAAGAGTGAAACTATGAGGGAGTTATAAACAACCAATAGTTGGGAAATGACTAAGTTGACTGGAAGAAAGATGAAAGGCTATGTTCTGTTGTCATTGAGATAGTATGTTTATGGACAACATCAAAAGTTATTACAAAGTAATGCAATGAAAAAATAAAACTTGGAATGATAGATACACGGATATGCAACTTTGTAAAAAGTATATTAGCAAGGATAGAAAAAAAAGTCTCTCCCAGCCCTCCTCAAATATGCTCAGCTTTCATTCTTAGAAACCTTAATTCACCTCTGCTATCCCTTCGACTTATCATCTTGTATTTCTCCTCCTTTTCCTACCCACACTCCTCAAATAAAACTGTATGCTCTTTATCTCCACTTTCTCTTCTGCCACTATTCAGCACTTTACAATCTGATTTAGATTCCCATTACTGGACTGAAACTGCTATCCACAAGGTCACCAATGATCCCTTTATTGCTAAATCTTTTTTTTTTCAGTCCTTGTTCTTGATCTTTTGATGGTATTTGATACCATTAACCATTCTCTTATTCTGTCTTTTTTTTTTTCCCCCTGTGGGTACTTCTAAGCTGTCATCCAATTTTTATCTGACAGATCCTTCTTGTTCATCCTTATAAAGTCATTATATACTCCCAATATCCTCTCTCATTTTGGAGTATATATCTGGACTCTTTCCACTTCTTAGTAGTTTCTTTTTGTAATCTCATTAGCTCCTCTAAGTTCAGCTATCATTTCTATACAGATGATGCCCAAACTGGACTTCCAGTTTTACATCTTATATTTACACAAACAATCTTATACAAACAAAACATGGAAGAAATAGGTGGAAGGTAGTATTCTCAGCAGAAGAGCACTACCATTAGGGAAGCCTGAGAAAGACTTCTTGCAGAATGTTAGACTTTAGCTAAAACTAAAAAGGAACAAGGGAAACCAAAGCAGAAATAAAGAGGGAAAGGTAAGCTGAAACCCCAGGGTATTAAGAGGAAAAAGCATTATGGGTAAGAATGATTTGAAATGATTGAAAAAGGCAAGCACAAAAATAGTACTTTGGGTTTACATCTTGATTTGACTATTGGCTTTATGAAAGCTTTAGTCTCACTTGCTTCTGCTTAGTACTTCCAAATTGGACTGTCTAATTTTGTCTCTTCTATACAATATTCTTGGGTTCCTGATTTTTCCTTTCTCCATTTATCAAGCTATCCATTCAATATTTTTAACTTTCCAACCATTTCTGATGAAAATACTGTCCTTGACCACAAGAAACAAGATTTTGTTGGGATGTTTGCTGCCCAGGTGGCTATGCTGGAAGGTACACTATGATCTTAGACTATTACTTTAATCTTCTGTCATCTAGAAGATCATGTTTATGTACCTTGTTCTGTAATCATACTCCTATGATTAAAAAAGACACCGAATGATAGTACAAGCCAATCTAATGTAATGTTTTTTTGGTAGAGGAAGATAACACAGTAGAGTGTGTGTGTTTTCCAGTATTTGGGATGCATTTGTACTAAGCAGTTTACATTTTCAGGTCCAATCTTCTGTATAACAAATAGTACATTAATATTTTCAACCTTGTTCTCTGATTTGGCTAGCATCCAAACAACATCACTAGAATCATCAGATACACTACTAATATCAGCAGTAAATAGCATATAGTTAAATTCCTAGTATCCTAGTAAACCTTTCACCAGGGATCCTTATATGTTTTAAATGTCCTACCCTTTAACTTGGTTAATTTCTATATCTATATATTGTAGATGCAAAATTTTGCATATTTAACATATAAACACATATATGCATGACAAGTAAGGATGTAATATGGACATATACCTTTATATATACTGTGTACATATATGAGTAATACATATTTACATGGTTATACATTAAAATAAAAATACATGCATTCTTTTTAGTTTTT
The DNA here is from genome assembly GCA_023553655.1 of Myrmecobius fasciatus. Lineage (NCBI taxonomy): Eukaryota > Metazoa > Chordata > Mammalia > Dasyuromorphia > Myrmecobiidae > Myrmecobius > Myrmecobius fasciatus. The sequence goes on along the minus strand of JAJPUD010001703.1, from coordinate 389,799 downwards.
GTATCCTCAGAATAATGAGTAATAGATAATAGGCAGTTAATAAATGCTTGTTGATAACTATAACATGTACACATGATGGGTACAAGTACAGGGTTGGAAGGTAAGACTTTGCAAAAATATTAGAGGGAATTGAAATTAGTGAGGAAAAGAAACTTTGAGTTGTTTTCCCCAAAGAAGAAAGTCACCTACTAGAAGCTTAGCTTAATTTACCTGATTCAGCTTTGATTATTTTCACAGAATCATAAATCTAGAGTTGGAAAGGCCCTCAAAAGTCATGTAGTCCAACGCTTGATTTTATTTATTGCCTTTGCATGTAATGTATTGTTCCCATGTAATAGTATTTTTGCCAATTACATGTAAAGACAGTTTTCAATAATCATTTTAAATAAGATTTTGAGTTCTGATTGTTTTTTCTTTCTTCCTCCCTCTTCCTCTCCCTTCACAAGATAGCAAGCAATCTGATATAGGTTATATATGTACAATCATATTAAAATATTTCCACATTTATTGTGTTGTGACAGAAGAATCAGGACAAAAGAGAAAATTCATCAGAATGAAAAAAAAACAAAACTAAAATGAAAATAATATACTTCAATTGGCAATCAGATTCCATAATTCTTTCTTTGGATGTGGATGATGTGTTCCATCATGAGGTATTTGGAATTGTCTTAGATTATTGTTGTTCATTGCACCATGTTGCTATTACTATATACAATGTTCTTTTCACTTCATTCAGCATTAGTTCATGTAAGTCTAGGTTTTTCTGAAAATTGCCTACTTATCATTTCTTATAGCACAAGAATTCCATTTACATTCATATACCACAGTTTGTTCAGACATTCCCAAATTGATGGGCATCCCCTCAATTTCCATTTTTTTTTGCCACTGAAAAAAGAGCTGCTATAAATATTTTTTGCACATGTGGGTTCTCCATTTTCTATCTCTTTGGGATACAAATATAGTAACAGTATCATTGGATCAAAGGGTAGGCACAGTTTTGTAGCCCTTTGGCCATATCCAAGAAGCTTAAGTAATTAGCCAAGGTTCCACAGGAAGTGGCAGTCAGTAGATTAGCAAACATTAAGGATTTGCTGTTTGTCAGCCACTGGGTGAAGCATCAAAAATACAAAGAAAAATAGTTTACTACTGTTGTCCCCAAGGAGTTCACAGTATATTGGGGGAGACAATATCCAGCTAGGTTCATACAAGACATACAGGTTAGATGGAAGGTAATTTGACAGAATTAATGCAGCCTGAGTGACTTTTCGGCAGAAAGAAGGAAGCCAGGGAAACAGGAGAAAGGTTAAATCTATCCATCCCCAACTTCCCCACAGTGGACTACCTGCTACAATCTAAATATTAAATATAATATAAAAGGCTTTACAGAGGTACTGTATTGTGTTTATGGTCACACACATTTTTGTTTTTGTTTTTTTGATAGGTGGGATTTCAACAACAGATTGCAAGTCTAATATTTTCCCCTTCCTATTAATGTTATCCTTGGTAGAAATATCAAGGTGAGGATGAGATGTGGGTGTGTGATGGAGGCAATGACATTGAGATTTTAGGCCTAGATGATTAGGAGGATAGTGATGTCCTTGATAGTGATAGGGAAGTTAGGGAGGGAACATGTTTTCCAGAGGAACAAGATAGGTATTGTATTTTGGACTATAGGGCATTAAGTACAATATGTCTAAGAGGCAGTGAGAGATGTGTAACTTTAGTTCAGAAGAGAAATGAAGTCTGGGTATGTAGATCTAGGAATCAACTGCTTAGAGATAATTGGAGCTGATGAGATTATCAAGTAAAATAATATAGGGAGAAATAAGAAAAGGACTCAGGATAGAGCCTTGGGGGAATGATGACCTTTGGTAAGCATGACACAGATGAAGAACCATCAAAGGAAACTGAGGCCCAACTGGATTGGTAGGAGAATCAGGAGAGAGCAATGTTGCAAAAACCCAGAGAGAAGAGAGTATCTAGAATGAGAAAACTGTCAACAGTGAAAAATAATGCAGAGAAATCAAGAATCAGGATTGCCAAAAGGCCATTGGATTTGGTAGTTAAGAGATCATTTGTAAATTCAAAGAGAGCAATTTCAGTTGAATAATGAGGTCAGAAGCCAGATCTCACCACATTTAGAAGACGTGAAAAGGCACTAAATGGGAATGACTTTCTGGAGGAATTTAGTTGAAAAAAGGATGCCTATAGGATGATAGCTGGGACTGTAGGAGCAAATAGGCTAAATTATCTCATACATGCTATGTTATTTTGCATGTATCCTATGACATTATCATTGGAATTGTTTTAAGGATGAAAGTCACATTTGTTTACAACAGTGAAGGAACCATTTGATAGGAAGATACTCAAGACTAGGAAATGGGAATGAGAGTGGGGGCAATCTGTTGTGGAATATGACAAAGTGTATGTAGAAAGCTTGACAAGGAGAATGATCATCTCTGGATTTGATTCCAAATTCTCTGAATCAAAAGCCCAAAATTTTTACACAAGTACCAACATTGGCTCTTTTTATGCCTGATTCCATCACTTAGTTCAATGCCTTAAAGCTATATTAGTTTGTACAAGCTGTCCTGTTTTGCCTGAGTTCTTCCATTAAATCTAGGGTCCTGGGGTCCACAATAACATCTAGTATTTTGCATGAAAGTCCTGTGAGGTAAGTGCAAGAATTGTACCTTATTTACAGATGAGGAAACTAAGACTTTGAGAAGTTAACTTGTCCATGGCCACACACCAAATATAGGGATCCATTGGGATTTGAATATGGGCTTCAAAAATAGCAGTGTAGCATACTTTCTAATAATGTAAACAGAAGTTCTGGTAGGGGAGCTATCTGATGCATTGGGCTAACCACTGGCAAAGGCTTGATAATATTTCCAGTTATACAAAGGAAAACTATCCTTTCTGGGGCTATTCTTATGGAAAATTCTGGTCTGGCAAATCACTACAATTTTGTTCTTTTGATTTTGGTTAAGATGAACCTTAAGGAATGACTTGCAGGGAAAGAATAGGTGTAACAAATGCAATGCAATTCAACAAACATTCTTAAAATGCTTCCTATAGGCATGACACTGTGTTTGGGCTTGGGAATAACAAAATTGAAAGTCTCTGCCCTCTGAGAGCTTAGAATGGGACAGTATAAGACAGAAAAGTATATTACAAGATAGGTAGGCTGTGACAAGTGCAAAGGAATGACCTAGGAAGGCGAAATAGTTCAGATTTTAGTAGAAATGTGAAGCTGAGCGCCTCACAGACTTGAGAGGAGTGATGGCGATAATGCCTGTGGGTAGGCAGTGCAAGGTCCATCTCCTCTTGCTTCCAGATTGAAAATGAGCCAGGGCTAGGTGCTGCAGTGGATAAGTGCACCAGTCCTGAAATCAGGAGGAACTGAGTTCAAATCTAGTCTCAGGCATTTAACACTTCCTAGCTGTGTGACCCTGGGCAAGTCACTTAATCCCAATTACCTTAGGGGAAAAAAAAAAAAATTCCATCTCTCCTGTTCCCTGCCCGGCGGGCTCCTGGAAACCAGTGAAAGGGGGGGCCAAATCTTTCTGGGAGGGGCTGGCTGCCCCCCCCAGAAGTACCCCTCTGCAGGCAGCTCCAGGGAGGCGGTCATCGAATCCCGCAACTCATCATGTGCGTGCTTCCCACAGAGAAAAGCTATGGGGCATGTTCAGCCTCCCAGTTACAGGGAGGGTGCACAACCTGCTTCCCGACGGTCCCCCCCACGCCTGTTCCGGTGCGCAGGCGCAGAGCGCCAAGAGCAGGGGGCGGACCCGAGGCTCTGGGTCCCGGCGCGGCGGCGGCGCGCGCACACCGAGCGTCGCTGCCAGTTCCTCCGGCTTTGGCTCAGGTGGCTCTCGAGCTGCTGCGGAGGACTAGACTCTTCGCCCGCTCCTCCCCAGCACCCGGGAAGCCTGGCAGCGGCCATGCAGAACCAGGTGCTAACCCCGCATGTCTACTGGGCCCAGAGACATCGCGAAGTGTATCTGCGCGTGGAGCTGAGCGACGTGCAGGTAAAGCGGCCGGGCTGGGCCCACCCGGCCCCTCGGTCCCAGCGCGGGGACATCCCGCCCTCTTTTCTTAGCTTTCCGGGGCCCCGCTCTTATGGGGGGCTTTTGTCCGTGTGGTGAATGTGCGTGACGCTCGCGGGATAGTAGGGATGCGTTTGTGTATCTGTATCTGTGTGTGTCCCTGTCTCCCCTCTAGCACCTCCGCGGTGCGGGCAGGCTCCGGGCCTCCCTCGCCTCCCTGGTCCACCCCACCAGTGTACCTGGAGGTACGTGACAGGAGGAGCCCCGCTGGGGTCCGGATCAGACCGCTATCAGTTACGGTGGCCCAGTGTTTCGACAAGTGCACATGGTCTCCATTCATTAGCTCATTGCAGAGTGCCAGCCTTGACTTGGGATGGATTGAGGCAAGTTGCCCTTCCATTGGATCTGTTGTGTAATTTCCCAAGCGACTTTGGAAGAAGGTTTATATAGGGAGGCCAAAGGTAGGCCTGAAGGATAGGCTGGAAAGTGCTGCTCTCTCACCTCAAGAGCCTTCTCCTCTAGGTAGGGCTTGCTGGTAGATAGTACTTGGATATCGTGTGTTTCAAAATCCCCCTAGAGGAAGTCTCTTTTTCTGACCTGTTCTGGTTTTTCAGAATAGGGGATTGCATGTTGTTGGGGGTGAAAATCTAGATTGGTAGGTTGCATTTGATCGTGGCGGAGTTTATGATAACTATCTTATAATACAACATTTATCCACTTGCTAGCCTGCAAAGTCAATTTCAGTTCATCCCAGGACCAGGGTTCACCCTAAGGAGATCACAGGATGGAGGTGAGACGTAATAGTTCTTTAACCTATCCAGAACTTGATTTTATATTCCGGAAAATTTTCTGCAAAGTTTCAATCTGTTTCTCTAACTTCACAATCAATACATTTAATAAAGATTTAACTAGGTCATACTAAATAGAGGCACTGTGGTGTAAGTGGAAATGAATAGGACTTGATCACTCCCCTGGAGGAGTTTACAACTTCCCAAGGGATGTAACTGATGTATGCAAATAAATATTTCAAAATAGAAAGTAATAACGGTTGGAGAGGTACAAAATAAAGTGCCATTAGAAATGTGAGGAACAAAAGATCACATTAAGCATCCAGAAAATTTAAGAGAAGGCCCTTTTTGGAAGAGGTGACATTTAAAATTAGTCATGAATAATGGACAGGATTTTGGTCAGCAGATACTGATTTATCTATCACTTTATTAAAACATAAAGAAAAGCATAAGTACAGGTTTAGAGAAGTGTAGGATATTTTCAAGAAATTGTAAGCTCCTCAGTTTGGCTGAAAAAGATGTTAAAGCTAGAGGAGAGTTTTAAATGCCATTTTAAGGAATTTGGGTTTTATAGAAGATAGTAGGATGCCTTTGATAATTTCTGAGTAGAAACCCTTTTAGAGGTTATAGCTTCTAGAATGGGCCAGAAGACTAAAAATCATCTAGTTCAGTTCCCTTATTTTGCAGGGTAAAATGAGGAAATTGATATACAGAAAAATCACAGAGGGCTTAAGGTCACATAATGAGTAAGTAGCAAAGCTTGGATTTAAATTCAGGTCTTCTTAAAATCTAGTTGTAATTTTAACCACAATATGTTGAAGATTTGATCTGCTCAGATTAATGTATTATAAGAAAGATTAATATGCTAGGGTAGGCAGAAGCCAAAGACTAAGGAGCCATTTATGAAGCTATCACAGGTCTGGTAAGATGAGAGCCCAGATTAGATTGTGCCCATGGGAATGGAAAGGAGCGGACAGTTAAGAGAAGGTTGTGGAGGTAGGATCTGATTACATGTGAAAAATGGGTGGAGTCAAGGCAGACTCCAGGGTTTCAAGTTGTACTCCATGCTGGAATGCTCTCAGATATTTCCTTCCATTTCTCAGAAGTTTTATCTCCCTGTAAGAGCTCAGCTCAGGTGCTACATGAGGCCTTTCTTCACTTCTCCAAGTGAGAAATTACTTTTGTATTTTGTTTTGAATTTATTTATTCAGTTAACTAGATAGTTCTTCATGGGCCTGACACAGATTGGGGTCGAGCAGATGAAACAATAAGTTGATTGATTGATTCTTTCTCTTCCCCCCCCCCCCGAAATTGGGGTTAAGTGACTTACCCAGGGTCACACAGCTAGGAAGTGTTAAGTGTCTGAGACCAGATTTGAACTCGGGTGGGTCCTCCTGACTTCAGGGCCGGTGCTCTATCCATTGTGCCACCTAGCTGCCCCAAATTGATTGATTCTTTTTTTTTTTTTTTTTAATTTTATTTGCATAACATATGTGTGGGTAATTCTTCAACAATAACCCTTACATAGCTTTCCGTTACAAATTTTTCCCCCCAACTCCCCACCCCTCCCCTAGATGGCAGGATATTCACTACATGTTAATTATGTTAAAATATTGGCAAATCGAATATATGTATACATATTTCCAAACTTATTGTTGTGCAAGAAAAATCTTATCTACACAAACGATATATCAGATAAAGGAAACACAATGTAAGCAAACATCAATCAAGGAGTATGAGAATGTTATATTGTGGTCCACATTTCACATCCCTCTCTCTGGGTGTATATGGCTTTCTTCAGTGAACAATTGGAGGTGGTTTGAAACATTTCATTGTTGAAGAGAGCCATGTCCATCAGAATTGATCGTCATATAGTACTGTTGTTGCCGTGTATAATGATCTCTTGGTTCTGCTCATTTCACTCAGCATCAGTTCATGTAAGTCTCTCCAGGCCTCTCTGAAATCATCTTGCTGGTCATTTCTTACAGAACAATAATATTCCATAATATTCATATACCATAATTTATTCAGCCATTCTCCAATTGAAGAGCATCTGTTCAATTTCCAGTTTCTAGCCAAAATTGATTGATTCGGGGCAGCTAGGTGGCGCAGTGGATAGAGCACCAGCCCTGAAGTCAGTAGGACCTGGGTTCAAATCTGGTCTCAGACACTTAACATTCCCTAGCTGTGTGACCTTGGGCAAGTCACTTAACCCCAATTGCCTCAGCAAAAAAAAAGCAAAATTGATTGATTCTTAAGGGAAGGCAGAATGACTCTTAGCACTGGAATGGATGAATTTGTTGAATTTGGGAATAACTGAAAGTATTAGTGTTAAGATGATACTAAATCCAATCCCCTCTGTTTACTGATGAGAGTGAAGTAACTGCCAAAGATCACAGAGCTAGTAGGTGGCAGTTAGAACTATTCATATTTTTAAAGATTCCTGATCAAAGAATACAAATAGCAGTGTGAGTTAAGGGGAAGAATTGATGCGTAGAGTCAAGAAATTTGGGTTAGAATTTAAGGCTTATTAGTTATGTGACCCTGGGTATGTCATTTACTCATCATCAATTTCCATATCTACAAATGGGTATAATAAATGCTAATCTCATGAGGTACTAATGGAGAGTGTTTTTACAAACCTTAAAGTATTTTAAATTATGATTGTTGTTCTGAGAGGCAGCATAGTGTGGTAGATACAGGATTGACATTAGGGTAGTGAAGATTTTGGTTCAAATACTGCCTATAATCTATCCTGGCTTTGTGATTTTAGGCAAGTTACTTAACCCTTTGGTGCCCCAGGTAACACTTTTAGGAATATAAATTACAGATGATTCACTAGTTTGCCTCTGGAAAGGATTTACATAACTGGAATTTCCCAATCTGGATCTAATCACAGATCCTGACCAAAAACAAAATATTGACTGTTCCCATTTATCATCAAGTCCCCAGATGGGCAAATTGCTTAGGTCAGTTTGATAGGAATGCCCAAAGTTGAGGGTCTGATTTCCCAAGTCAGTGTCTTACAGGTTAATAGTGTCATCTGTACCTTTACTTCTTCCACCCACACATAGTGGTTCTTTCATTCTGGTCACAAATGGGACCTGTGGAAAAGGTCTGGGGAGCCAAACTTATTCCTAGTTGCAGTTTGGTATGTGAAGGTTGGAATATGATTGTTTTAGGTCATAAATGGTCTTATCAGAGATGATTCCTGTTAGGCCTATTCTGGTTCAATACCTGCATGTCCCTGAATCTTTTAAGTCTCATTCTGCTGAGACTGTGCTGTCCCCAACCCTGGCCCTACCCTTAGGTACTTAGCATGTTTTTGTTTTCATTTTTTTCTTTCCCCCAATCCTCATGGGTTTTTCTATTCAAATGAGTCAGGAAGTTCCTGGAGTTTGTGGTGATCATGAGTGAGTATCTGAGTTTTCCCAAGGAGGGGTAAAGTGGGGAATGGGCTAAGAGTTTGTATGGTTGGTTCTTGGGATAATGGACTCCACCTGGGGTCGAGGTTCTGGGGCTGGGACTCTGGGACAGAAGCCTGCACTGACCATTGGAGAAAGGGGCTATAAGTACTTGGCTGAGCTGGGACATAAGGGGGGTGGGGAGAGGAAGTCTGGAAAAAGAAAAGCATCACCCAGTATCCAGTATTCTCTTACTTGGGACTTATTTACTCTTTCTGTCATGCCCAGGTTAGAATTTGCTTCTGATAATAGTATCCAGCATGAGGCTGGTGGACAAATAGAAATACCTTTGATGATAGTTGGGTTTGGAAGAGATGAGCTTCTGTACTACCTGCATGCCTTGGGGGAGGGGGGTGTCACTTTTTCTATTTCTCTGGGCCTTAGTTTTTTCCCCCCAGGGAAGGGAGCAGTTTCCATGAGATAACCTTTGAGATCTTTTCCAGCTTTAAATGAGTGATCCCATAACTTAAGTTCCTCTCCCCTAGAAGCAAAGATTAAATTTGGGAGTTCATAAAACTGTGTGAAGCTTAGGGCAAAACCTGCCCCTTTCTGCCAAGTTAGTATTTGAAAATAGCCTGCCTAAGGTCCTTGCTGAGCTTCTAGGCCCACACTTTGGATGGTTAGTCAAGGCTGTGCCAGACAATGGTACTAGAAACCAGCCTGAAAGGAATGGAATTGTGCTACTCTTAAAATTTTACTTCACAGTCATATAGAAGGGAAATGGGATAGGATCATCTCCAAACTGGTTAGGAAGCAGTCCTGAGGAGAATCAGGCATAGAGAGATGAAACCTGAAATTTAACAATTCCCTCCTTCTTTTACTGAGGACAGTTTCTGTTCTTAAAGAGCTTTTCCCTTCGCTACCCAACGTGCCTCCTGGCTTCTGGCATTTTGCCCAGTTTGCTTTCACAGCCCAGTCCTTCAAAGTACCTCCTCCTTCTTTATCTGATTTTTCTCAGAGATGTGAGATGAAGTAGAGCTTGCTGAGGCTGCTAAAAAGAACTGATCAAGGAGGTAGTGATGACTCCATAGAGACGTGTAGCCTCTTGCCTAATGACTGTAGAGTAGGGGTGGGGATGGGGGAGTTCTTCTGACATTAGTTGTAAGCAGCCCTTCATAGAGCCCAGCTACTAGAGGGACTTGAAAACATACATTAGGCATTTGAGGCTTTCTAGCTGAGCTTTCCCTTCATCTCTTCCAGACTGAAAACTTTTCTCCTCAGTAATTTAGTCTTTGAATTAAAAAAAAAAAGCCTTTCTACCTGGAACTTGAGTCAGGGCTCCTCAGAGCCAGAGATCCCATATATGCATTTTTTGTCATCAGTATTCCCTACCTATAATGCCTTCACTCTTGCTGTCACCATGTTACAATCCTGCTCCCCTTTCAAGCTTCAGATCAAATGTCTCTTCTGTGATAGCTTTCCTAGTGCTCACTGCTATCTGTGATCTTTCAGAACTCTTTTCAGAACTCTCAGTGTTTTTGGTGTCTGTATGTATCTCCTCTGTTGTAAACTCATGGTACACAGAGGTCTTTCTTCATGTCTGTGTTCCTCTTAGTGCCAAGAACAGTTCCTTAAACACAGCAGTTGTTCAGTAGAGTTTTATTGAATTGAAAGCTTGTCATTAAAGATAGACTACAAATAAATATACAGAAACCTTGTGTCTTGGTATGAATAGATAACCAAATGTTTTAGATCAGAGCATGAAGGGGGAAAAACAGAGCCCCAAGGTTGAGGGTAGAAATTAAATACCTATTTAATTTAATTTTTTCCCACCATTAGAGCTCCAATTCCTGTTCATGTTCTTGATCTCCTTCCACAGCATCCTGACATCAGCATCACTGAAAATGTTCTTCATTTCAAAGGTTAGTATCCATATATAAAGACTCCTCCACTCACTGTGAAATAAAAAATGTGATGGCAGTCTTATTTTCTTTTCATTGCCTTGATTTATTCTTTTACTATTGTTTCTCTTATGATGCTGTTGGATTTCAAGAAAAATGAATGAGTTTGGAAAGTACAAAATTGGAAAAGTCAGAATTTGTTTCAGATGATTCTGCTTGTTTTCAACAGCCATTGAGCCTCTTTATAGGTGAGGGCAGATCTTTTGAGGTTTTCTGAAAGGTCAGTGTACTTGAACTTCTCCTGGTTCAGACCAGGGTAGGGATCTTTCCTAAGAAAGTAGTTCTTGAATGTGAAATTTGGGGATCATTAGTGGGAGAACAATGATGACAATGAATGAAATAACTCTGGTTGAAATATGCCTCAGGGTCAGAAACTGCATCTGTTCTCAGTTGCACTGATTGAGTCATCTTGTTTTGCTTAATGGGCCATGAGTAGAAGTGAAGAGAAATCTAGAAGTGACTGGTCTGAGAAGAAAAGGCATTATTAAGACTTAAAATTTCTTTAATAATTCAAAGATTAAAAAAGGAAAAAAAATCCCCTTAGTTTTATTCAAATAACTTTGCCTTTGAGATGGAAATGTAGCATGGCTTTTATTGGCCAGAAAATTGAGGTCTATTTTCTTAAGTAATCTGGGTTTGAAAGGTTGATTATTATAGTGTCAAGAAATAGTATCATCATGGATTTGTAAAGAAAAAAGAAAAAAATAAATTCAAGGAAGTCAGCAACTAGTGTATCCAGTAGTCATTGTGCTTTGGACTCCTTGACTTGCACACTTGTGGGAGGGGAGGAACGAAGGTAGTAGGATATAGAAACAAAGAGGGATAACTTGATGTCTTTTTCATGGTTAATTCAAAAACTATTTCTTTCCCTATCTTTCCTTTTATCTTATTGTTCTATCTTAGGCTGAAGTCGAAGTGGGACTCAATAAGATTTTATTTTTCCTCAGTTTAGGATCATAGGATTTAGTTAGATGGGACCTTAGAGAACCAGCTAGTTTAGTCCAACTCACTCATTTTACAGATGAGGAAACTAAGGCCCAGAGAAGTTAAAAAAGTTTAATAACTATGTTTCAATATAATTGATTTCCTTTATCATTATTTGTATTTTATTTTATGCATTTAAAAACATTATTCCAAGAAGGAAATCATTGGTTTTTCCAGATTGCTGAAATGGGCCATGACACAAAAAAGGTTTACTAACTCATTCACTATGTCATTTGGTTCAGTTCCATATTCTAAAAGGAAGTAGTTGTTCCTTCAATCCATTTCCCTTTGTTTGACCCTCACCCTCTCTCCCCAGAGGTGAGTTTTTGGAGCAAAGAACCATAATTAGTCTAAAATTTCCATGTATTCTGTCAGTTTTCCTTTTGCAACCTCATAAACAAGATAACAAAAAGACTTCAACCTAATTGCTATCCACTGTGGATCAGGAACAAGAAGAAATTTGAAAGTCAAATATATATCTATGTGGTGTCTTTTGTTTTTCCTTCATGTCTGCCATTCCACCCCCACCCTGCACAAACCACAGACAATTTTATTTAACTATAAAGTGCATATAGAAATAAAAAGACTTCTTGTTAAACTAAATAACCATGTCTAATGATTGTTCCTATGAACAAATTTGTATGTTAGGTCTATTCAGTTTGGATTGGCTTATACATACAGAGAGCTACGAAAGATCTCTGCTGAATTGATGTGGGGATAGACTTGCTTTGCCCATGTCCATGCTGACCTCTCTTTTTCCTTTGCAGCCCATGGCCATGGTGCCAAAGGAGACAATGTATATGAATTTCACCTGGAATTCCTAGAACCTGTAAAGCCTCAGGTATGGGTTCTCTTCTTTAAAAAAAAAACAAAAACAAAACTGTTCTTGGTTCAGGATTGAAAAGGAGTAAAATGAAAACCTAGAGGATTTCCTACCTCTTTAGCATTCTCTTCTTCAGTGTTTTAACAATTTTGAAGATCCAAGATTCCAGTGGCTTAGATGCTATACCACTGAGGTAGGTGATACTCTTTGAGCTGCTATGACCAAGAAAGCATATCACCTTACAGTCAGGCTCCTGGAAATGAATCTTTGTTCCCAACATGGCTGAATGAACTGTCTTCCAGCAGACATGGTTGGTTACCAGGTTCATATTTTTAGAGGTCTAGGAGGACCTGTGAGAGCTTGTGCTCTATTGCTTTTTGAGATGGAAACTAAGGGATGAGCAACAATCCCTCCATCCCCCAAAACAAAAGTCTAGAAATAAATAGCTATGCTTTAGAGAGTACAGATTCTTTTTGTCTAACCTGCACTTTGGCCTACAAAGTGCCATCAAGGAGCAGGTTATATGGGGTGCAAGGCCCTTGGTGCCTTTGCTTCAAATCAGCAGTTCTTAAGGTTTTGGGGATACCTTTATTCTCTTTCTTGGGGGGAGAGGGAGGAGGCAGTTGGGTTAAGTGACTATTTGAACTTAGGTCCTCTTGACTCCAGGGCCAGTGCTCTATCCACCGTACCGCCTCTCTGCCCCATGTCTTTATACTCTTTTCTTTTTTTTTTCTTTTTGCTGAGGCATTTGGGGTTAAGTGACTTGCCCAGGGTCACACAGCTAGGGAATGTTAAGTGAGATCAGATTTGAACTCAGGTCTTCCTGACTTCAGGGCCGGTGCTCTATCCACTGCACCACCTAACTGCCCCCCTGTCTTTACACTCTTAAAAATTATTGAGAACCATCTCTCTTCCCCAAGAACTTTTGTTCATGTTGGTTATATCTAGTGATATTTAAGTGCTGACATTGTTAAAACCACTATGCTAGGAATTGGAAATATAAAGATGAAAAGAAAAAACAGATCTGCCCTCAAAAAGTACATTCTGCTGAGCCAGTTCCTAAGCCACCTGTGCTATACTTTCATTTAATAGCTGGGAGATGGAGCTCATTGGTAATGGCTTTGTTATTCACATTTCTTTTCCTTTAATTTCCCATGGTTACTTTCCTAGTTCAGGTCTTTCTCACTCTGTGCTTAGAATATTGCAGTAGACTCTTTGCCTTCAGTGTAATCAAGATTAGATAGTTTACACTGGCAATAAGAAGAGGGTACTTCTGTATGCAGAAAGTGACTGAGTGATATAAGTGTGAAGAGCAGTAGGGTAGGAGTCCTGGAGACCTGGCTTCTGGTTCTGGCTGTGCCATGACACCGTGATCTTGGGTAAGGTACCTCTCTGAATCTCATTTCTTCTCACAGGGAGTTGAGCTGTATAATCCCCAAGCTCTTTTCTAGCTCTAACATTTTCTGGTTCTAGAATATCTGACTCACATGGACAGCATGAAGTACCAGTGGAGAGAGGAGAGCTTTCAGGATATTGTTCACAGAAAAGAAGAGCCATTTTTACACCTCTTCCACAGAGATAGTGAGAAGAGCTGACACTGGCAAAAGCAGAAATTCACTCAGAGAATAGAGGCAGGCTTTCTGTTCCTCTTGTGCCCCAGAATGCACATTTTCTCATCCATGCTGGATGGGGTGGGAGTGGGGTGGAAGGGAGAATCCCACAGATGTTTTAATTTAGTTGCCTTAAATGTAACTGCATTACATACACCCCCAGCTTCAGGAAAGTGAACTCATTGTTTCCATTCCATTAAAGGCTCAGTTATTCTTGTGAAAGCATCTGAGAAGAGCTATGAAGGTGATGTATAGAAGAGGCCCCTGGGTAGGCTGTGTGGAGGGTGGTGCTGGGGTTATTTGTAACACACTTTAAGAAGTATGAAGCTGGTTGGGAAAATGTTGGGAAGAGCCCCAGTGGAAAGAAAAACTGTATCAGATCCCATTGAACAGGGCTGCTCCTAGATGGGCCAAGTGCTGGTCTTGATGCCAGAATTTCCAGGTAATGGGTTCTCTATCACTAGTGAACATTTTTCAGTGAAATTTAGCATGATTGGGCACAGCTTGCAGCTCTTTCGGATTGGGTAGAAGTCAGGCCACAAGGAGCCTCTGAGGGCTAGAATAAGAAGGAAACATAGAATTCCTCTAGTCCTACCCCATGTATTTTACAGATGACAGAGCCAATCCATCTGGGGAAGTTGGCCTACCTGTGACTATGCAGCTTCTAAGACAGAGTCAAGACTCAAACCCAGCATTTCATGTCTGTTGACTATAAATCTATTATAGTAGGCTTCCTTCTATAATTCTGGTTTCATGACAGTGATAGAATTTTCCTTAAGGGTGGGGGGAAACACTTTCATTTCTTTATTTCCATGATAATTGTATCCTGGAAAAAGTCTGGAAGCCCTTCCTGTGCTAGCAAGTGTTTTCCCTCAGTTCAGTCAGGAAATAACAGCATCTCCTTCTATTACCCAATTTCTTATCCATACCACCCACACTTTGATTGGAGAAAATGACTAGTGTTCTTGTGATTTGGTCTGTGACCTTTAAAAACCAAGTTGATAGTCATTTAATTTCTTTCTTTTGAGAGGCAAGTAATTTGCCCATTGTCACAGATAAAAGGCAGGATTTAGACTCGGGTCTGAACTTTCCTGAACTTGGATTGGAATTAAGTTGAAGTTTCTGGCCAGTTAATTTCAAGTCCTGTGGGATTTGGGAAAATAGTAATAATAATAACAAAAACACATTTCTTTATTTGTTGAGGGCTACAAAGAATTCTTTACCATGACATTATGAGGTAGAATTCACAAGCATTCTTGTCCCCATTCTATAGATTGAGGAAACTGAAATTTAGAGAAGTGACTTGCCTTACTTCAGACAGTTAGGAAGTGTCTGAAGGGACTTGAGTTGGCCAAGTCTGTTTCTTTGTTGCACCATGTATCTCTCTTAAACACACATCTTCTATTTTTTCTTTGCTCATAAATTGTAGACACCTATGTCAAGGTGTAGCAATTTCCTTTGAGTAAACAGCCTCTTCACTATTAGGGTCTGGCATCTCTTTCAGCAGCCAATGAAATGTTTTTCCACAAGGCCACTTGGGTTTGATGTATTTGTAGAAGAGGGTAGGAGAAGGGGAGATAGACCTAATTTTGTTTTCTTGTGTTTCCTAGCTGACTCATAAACTGACCCAAAGGCAGGTGAACATCACGGTTCAGAAGAAAGAGAGTCATTGGTGGGAGAGACTTACCAAACAAGAAAAACGTCCCCTTTTTTTGGCCCCTGATTTTGATCGATGGCTGGATGAGTCTGATGCAGAAATGGAACTCAAAGCCAAGGTCAGTAATGATCTGGTGATTAGTTGCAAGGACACACAATTGATAAGAGTCCAAGAAGTTAGGTGATGGTTGAGTTCATACAGCTTATCTTTGCTCAGCACCTTCTCTAATTTAACATTATTGAGGAAATACTGGCTAAGAGGACAGAAATATTCAATATTTAACCCCTTGAAAAATTTTCAGAAAAGTGCAAATCTTAAAAAAATTGCCACAAATACTTCCTTTGTCTAATTCTTCCACCCCAATTCACTCATTCTTTGAATCTGTCTAGAATTGCTTAGTTATAACTCTACTATTGAGAGGCAGATATATATATATATATATATATATATATATATATATATGTAAAATAACTCATAAAGGCCCTTTCCAGAACAATGGTCAGCTATCCAGTGAAAAACATGTTAGGGTCCTAAAGTGGAAACTTGGTGCTCTGAGAATAACTAGCAAGGACAGTGAGCAAGGTTGAGATTTTCTGGCATGTGAAATTTGGTCCCAGATATGGATATTTAAAGATGGTCAGTAATGCAAGGACCAAGCTTAAAAGGAGAGAGCTTTGGGGAAACTAGACCATTTATCTAATATTGGGGTATCAGTCTGTGTCAGCAATGTTCCTTATTGCTTTTGGGGAAACTTCTCTTTGAATTCTAGGAAGAAGAACGGATAAACAAAATGAGAATGGAGTCCAGAATTCCAAATGACTGTAAGTTAGTTGTTGCTGCTGCTTTCATTTCAAATGTTAACTACAGTTATCAAATCAGTTGGGTGAACAGAAATTGGACATGAAAGCAGTGGTAGGGTTGGGTGGATATGAATTCTTGAAGATGGGTGATTTTCCCTGATTCCAAAACTTCCCTGTTCTTGAAATGAGATGTTTGGGTATGGGTGTGTGTGTATCTATCTATCTATCTATCTATCTATCTATCTATCTATCTATCTATCTGTATCTATATATCTATATAAATAGATATATGGGGGGGTTATGAATGTTTGTGTATGACGGTATTATGTATGAATGAGGGTATGCATGGGTGTGTGTTGGAGAGGTGTTGTTGATTACATGTGTGTCAGAGGGTATGTATGGGGAGTATTCTTGAATCAAAGTTCTCATCTTTAATGTGTTCCTCACATTTTGGGACTGTTGGGGTTTCATCTACTAGGATACCAGGAGGTGATCAGAGCAGTTAAATGTTGTGGTATGGTTGCAGATTGGTTTCATATTAGGTAAAAATATTGCAGATTAAACAGGGTATATAGAAACATAAGATATTGTGATACTATGTTTGATCTATTGTCTATCTAATTTAGTGTAATCTTGCTGAGAGAGACTGCCTAAGTAATGTTAGGGACTGTGGGAAGACTGGTGGAGTGCATATTTGGAGTCATTGCAAGTTACCTTAATCCTCCCTGCTCAGTAGGCATTTCTGGATGGTCCATTCAGAATCTTTTTTTGGAATACCATTTATATTTCCTGCCATTTTCAACTCTTGGAGAGCCATCAGTATTTGAGATCAGACTTCCCTTGATTTTATTCTAAATAACATACTCACTTTTCAATAGCACTTATAAATTCTCTCTGTCTTCACTTTTCTAATGTAGAAAGAATCTAAAAGTAAATGATCTTGCTTCCCAAAAAAAGAAATGAAAGACCTTAGATTTCTGCTTCTTCATTGGTGCAGAGGCAGGAAGGATTGTTAAGAGACAAAGACAAAATGAACACATTGAAATTTAAATGAATCACATGTGATAGAAGCCTGGCATTTGGTGTCCTCCTATCCTGATCCTATTTTTGATTGGTCATATTGCAGAATTTGATTGTTTGAGTATAAGCCAAGCCCTTTGATTGGATATCTTTGAAGGGTATTTCATCCTGGGAATGCATCTGTAACAGCAAAACCCAGAACTCATGATCTCTCTATTGAAAAGTATTTAACCCCTGCTCAGTTTCTTCCCTGACCCTTTTCAGAATCCCACACTCCCTCTGTTGGCACTGCTCCCACCTCTTCCCTCACACTTGGCCCCAGTCCTATTTTCTTTCCTGGTCTTGTCTTCTCTCTGACACAAACCTGGCCTCTACAGCTTTAAAAATTTCCCCTTATTAAAGTAACAGTGGATTATAGGGGAGATCTGAGTATATTTGTACCCATCTTCCCTTTTTCCATTTATATGGTAAGGTTTTCTATAGATGGCAAGATCACCAGATGTTGTACATTTCATCTGTATGTACACACTTGCCTCTCAGAGAAGTGAAGGGAAGATGTGAGAGTCCCTTCTCTGAGAGAGAAACTAGGGTGCTATGCTGGCACAGGCCTCAGTGGAAGGGATTTGCCTATCTGAGCTTCAGGCTTTGGGGAAGAAAGAACAAAGTCAAGCATTTAGTCCCTGAAAATCCTCCTCCTGCCATGGAAATCATTCTTTGTGGCTAACTGCATTGTTTATTTTGATTTTCAGCTTTCGCCAACCTGAAAAGAGGATACCTGTTTATGTATAATCTGGTTCAGTTCTTAGGATTCTCCTGGATCTTTGTCAACATGACAGTGCGGCTATTTATCTTAGGAAAAGGCAAGTAAACAGTCCCATGTCAAGTCCTTTCTCAAGCACCAGCATGTTAGCTTCCATTTGTAGAGAACTTTAGCCTGACATTTACTTTGGCTTGTACAAGATTTCTGTGAGACAAGGAGGAACCTTGAGAGGAGAAAAAGGGACTTGCCCACATACCTGTAGCTTCTTGGTGGCAAATTTAGACCCATAATGCAGCTTTCCTAACCCCCCAGCCTAGTGTTCTTCCTATTACATCTTATTTTATTAATGAGCAAATGGTGGTAACCCTTTATGTGGGAAGATCCTAGACTCACTAGCTCCCTTCTAAGGGTTCTTGAGCTGAACATGCTAGAGGCCAGCCAGATAGATTCCAAATCGGTCTGGGAAATTGCTGTATTTTCAGCCTAACCCCATGCATCATAGAATCCAGGGAGCAGGAGATGCAGTTACATCAATGGCTGCTTCTTGCCTTCTGAATTGGTTTTTCCTCAATTCAGGAAAAGGAGGCTGTTTACCTACTATTCATTCAGCACATAGTATGTATTCTGCAGAGTACAGTGGTAGCCAACAAACTGTGGTAGAAAAACACCCCAGATGATTAGTGAGAAATAACAATTTTGAGTAGAATTTTTAAAATGGAATTCAGGCACAAATCCTCATCCCCTTCTTCCCATTTGGTTTTGTTCCTTCATTTCTTTTCTACACTTCTGATCTTGAAAGTAATGCCTGGATTCACTTTCATATCTCCAGAAAATATATTAGGAAACTGAAAATATATATACATATTTGTGTAGATATCTTACCTTGTTCTGGAGAGTTGTAAGCCTGAGGTGTTTAACTGCATTGTAAGATGGGTTCTTTTTTGTCTGTATCAGATACACTCTCCCTCCATCCCCTTCTCCCTTCCCCTGCTCCACTCCCACCTTCCTACTGAGCTCTGGCTGAATGGCTTCCCTGAGAAGCTCAGACCTTTGGGCCTTGTGGAGGCAATGATAGCATTCAACTACTCTTTCACAATTTTTGCTTTATCTTTCTGTTGACATAGCCCATGCTCTTCTGATTGAATATTAGTTTTGGGGCAATACGAAATCAGCTGAGTGAATATCTGGTAATAGGCCCAGGTCAGTCAGGGTAGTCTGGGGAAGAGGAAATGACTTGGTAGAATTTCCTCATTGGCCAAAATGAATATTTGTATTTTGCCAGTACTACTACAAAAGGATTTTTGCATGTTAAGTATTGATTAAATTTCAGACTCATTTAGTTTACTCAGGACATTCCATTTCTTATATATATCAAAGAATATCATAAAGATATCAATTTGTAAGTGCAACCATACCAATCAGCCCTAAATATTTAATCTAGCTCATAAACTTATCACTTTAGCAAAATTTAATTACTTTGGGCATAGACAAAAACTATGATACACTTATCACAGTAGTATTCCAAACCTCTTCTCAAGTCGCTTCCACCTCTATTGCTTTTTCACTCCCTTTCATTAGAGCAACCCTGCCTTATACTTTACAGAAAAAAATTAAGGCCATCTTTCTAGAACTCCCTTTCCTCCCCAAATCTACGCTTCAGATTGCCCCAACATTATTTCTACTCTTTGTTGTGGTCTCAGAGGACAAAGTGATCTTTTTCCATTTTAGCCCCAAACTTCTACTTGTATCCTTATTCTCGATATCCTGCCATCTCATTCTGGAGCTTAACCTTTTAATCATTCCTTTTTTTCCTTAGTTTTCAGTCTCTTCTCATCCATTGACTTCCTCCCTGCTATTTTTATAAGCATGCCCAGAGCCTCCCCATGCTTAAAAAGGCTTCCTGTAGAAGGTGGGGCGTTAGCTGAGATATAAAGAAAGCCAGGAGGCAGAGGTGAGGAGGGAGAGCATTGCAGGCATGGAAGACAACCAGAGAAAATGCCTGGAGAATGCCCTTTGTTCCTGTAACAGCTTGGAGGCGTGTCACTGAAGTGAATATGAGGAAAGGGAGTACAAGAAGTAAGAAAATTTCTATTCTTTGGTTAGAGAGGTGTAAAAGAATTGCACTGCTGTAATTCGGGCTCTGTAGGGATTATGTAATAGGAATTTAGTCCTGGACCTTGCTTCTTGGCAACGTGCATTCCTGTTGGCTCCAGCCCCATCTGGATGCCCTGTAGTCACCTCAAACTCAACAAGTTGTAACTGACTTGTTCTTCCATCCTCCTGTCTTTAATCAATGGCAAAATCTTGTATTTTGCATCACATCCATTTTCTGCTCTGCTTTCACCACTACTTAATGTAGTAATTCATAATTTCTCACCTAGGCTACTACCTGTATCTCCTGAGTGATTTCTCTACATTCAGTCTCTTACCTTTATTCTGTCCTCTACCTCAAATTAATATTCCTGGAAAAAGTTTTGACCATGCTATTCCTTGATTAAATAACTTCAATGGTTCCTCATTACTTCTCGGGTAAAATACTGATTCCTATAAAGGACACTTGGCTCTAAGCTCATTGTACTTTATTCCCTTATGTTTTTCACACTTTAGCGGAACTGGCCAACTTGACCTTCCTCATACGCTACTTTCCATTTTCTACATGGGGCTGGCAGTCATACTTAGAAAGGTCTCCCTCTTATTCTTTGCTCCTTGGAACCGCTTGTTTACTTCAAGGCTTGTCCAAATGTCCCTTCTTTCAGAGGCCTTTCCCAATTGCCTCGGTTGTTAGTGTGTTTGTTTTTTATATATTCAATAAATACCTATGACATCTTGTATCCTTCCACTTGAAGGTAAGATGCTTGAGGTCAGAAAGCCTCTCACTTTTCTGTCTCTGTTGCTTAGCAAAGCTTCTGGAACGTAGTAGGGACTTAATCAATACTTGTGATTTTTCTCTGTTTTATCCTCTTATCATGGGATTCTATTTATCTGTAATAGCAAAAAGCCTTCTTCATTCTCTGCCTTTTAGTAGTGTACATGATAAATTATAATTATGTATAGAACAGACAATATAATACCAGTAATACCTTCCCCCAGTTTTTTTCATACTTAGGTCATAGATTTTTTTTTTCATCCATTTACTTATCATTCTATTTTTTTTCTTTATTAAAGCTTTTTATTTGCATAACATATGTATGGGTAATTCTTCAACATTGACCCTTACAAAGCTTTCCGTTAGAAATTTTTCCCCCCTAGTCCTCACCCCTTCCCTAGATGGCAGGAAATTCACTACATGTTATGTTAAAATACTTGCTTAGGTCATAGATTTTACCATATTCCTTCAACAAGCATATCAAGTTTTTCTACCCTCCTTTTACATGAACTTGAGGTCCCAGCCCTGGATTGCCTTAATAATCTGTCATCATCTTAAATTATAATTATACCTGGGGTTTCAGGTAGATTTTGTGTGGTGCAGATAAACAGAAAGAATTTCAGGAGAAGTTAGAGAATAGTCCTGGGGAAGGCAACATGAGATGTCATTTACCAAATCTGACTTTTCCACTATGAAAACCAACTGTTTTAAAGGCCCGTCATGCAAGGTTTAGTAGTTCTAGGAAGCCTACTACATTTGTTTCTCTTATGGGGTTGAGGAATTTTGTCATTCTTATTGTTATTCCCTTCTTAGACGAGAAGTCATTTTTGGTGGGTGTTAACATAGGACACATAAATTGGTAACTTCATTCGTGGAGATCCTTCTAAAGATATAGCAACATATAGCTCATTATTCTTGGTCTCCCACCCCTGTATGGAGATATACCACACCATTAAGTTGTGGCCCATGAATCTGTATAAATTGAAATCTATCCTGGCCTCATCTTTAGTGATTACTACATTATGAACCACTCCGCTCTGAGCTCAGTCTCCTGGAATAATTTACCTTCTTCATATCTCTTATCTAGGGATTCATTGGCTAGGGACTGATAATTATCCATTTCTGCATGATTGCTGCAATTTGTTTCAGTCTCCTGAGAAACCCATATTGCTTTTAGTTTAGTTTCAGCAGGCACTTGAAGCTCTTTTCACTTTTGCTTAGTCAATCAAATAGCACATTTCTGGATTAGGAAACCAACATGGGTGTTATGTTGGTTACTCAGAGTGCATAAACCGTACTACAGGGGACAGATAAGATCACTGCAGGTTTATAATTTGAGGTCCACTAGATCTTTGGTAAGACAGATCCTCAAAATATCCTTTACTTTTTGTTTCAGAAATTATTTGTTACCAGTTTGTCTTGAGTAATTAAATTAATTTAGGTTTCTCATACTGAATGCAATGAACAGATGATCTTCAAATCCCCAAAGTTAGGGATTTGAAAAAATATATTTACATCTATATCTATATATTTTATGTATATATATGTATTTGTATGGATGTATGAATGTGTATCAGTCACCTGGCATCAGAAAGCTGTGATTGCCACAACAAAAAAAGACTGCCCACGTGATGTTGTACTATTAGATGCTTTCATGTCTAGACTGAGAGTCTTCAGCTGGTTTTCCTGTATTACTCCTGGACTCCAGGCTTACTAGAATATTGTACAAATTCTTGGATTGATTGTAATTGCAGGGCCAGATGCCACCAGGCCAGTGACAGCTGGTTGGCTTAAAAGCCGCTGGCCAACTGTGGAGCTGAATTCTTGCAGTCATTTTGAAAACTTTTAAGCACTGTGCTTTACCCATCTAGTTTTGCCATGCTATGAATCTTTATCATGGCAACACCTAAGCTTTCTTGCCATGGTGTGAACAATTCCCAAATTAAGTTCTTTAGTACTTTGCAGACCCATTTAGTTTATCTTCCCATGATATCATTAAGAAGTTTTGAAGCCTAGACCATACAGAATCCCTTAGTTGTCCCAAGTGAACATATGTAGCTCTTTAATTGGCTTCATGGCTCTAAGTTTTGATCCTCCCATCCTTTGTCTTCCTTCTTCCCCACCCATTTTCCTTAAGTTTTTCAGCTACTTTGGGAGAGAGTAAAGACTTAGATGCTAGGGAAAGCATTTGAGTTTATGATACCTGAATTTTATGATACCCAGGGCCTAAGCTGCTCCGAAGTACTCCCTCTTGTTTCATAAAGTCTGAGTCAAATATATTTATGACTGGTCAGTTTGGTTCTTCCTGTGTGTGTTTTAGTGGCAAGTATCATAGAATGTCAGAATTGGGACCTCAGATCATCTAACTCACCTTATATCTAAATAAGAATTCCCTCTACAACATCCTTGATAACTGACCTTGACATCCATCCTCTGAAGATCTTTACTACAGTAGCAGTCATTACCCCCTGAATCTGTCTAGTGTGTAGACAGTTTCATTTGTTAGGAAGTAATTCCTTATATTGAGTTGAAATCTGAAATGTGCTAATTATTTTTCTTTTTAATTACATTTTATTTTTCAAATGAAAACACATGTTCTTTCCTTCCTTCCTACTTCTTTCCCCTCATTTGAGAAAGAGAAACAAAATCCTTGTTACAAACATAGTCAAACAAACAAAAATTACCATATTAGCCATGTTCAAAAATTCATGTCTCAGTTTGCATTCTGAGACTATCATTTTTCTATCAGGAAATAGTAGCCTGTTTCATCATGAGGTCTTTGGAAATGTGGTTTGTCATTACAATGATCAGACTACTTAAATATTTTTATTTTTTATTTCACTTATTTTTTAAAGAACAGACTTTTTAAATTTTATTCTATTTTTTTATTTTTTGGTACCAAATCTCCCTTTACTTCCTTTGCCCACTCAGTGAGAAGGCAAAAAAAGCCAAAGCTCTTAAAAATACACATAGTCATGCAAAACAAATTTCCACATTAGCCATAGTTTAAAAAAAAAAAAAAAAAGAGGCAAAGGAAAAAAAAAAATTTATACCTGCACTCTTGAGTCCATTGGTTTTCTTTCTGGCAAGTGTCATCATGAGTCTTTGGAACTGAGGTAGGTCATTGCGTTAATCAGAGTTCATCTCTTTTACATTGGATTATCTTTGTCACCGTGTAGATTGTTCTCCTGCTTCTGCACACTTCACATTGCTTCAGTTCATACCTATCTTCCCAGGTTTTTCTGAAATTGTCCCCTTCATCTTTTCTTACAGCACAATAGTGTTCTATCACATTCATGTACATATCATAACTTTTTTAGTCGTATCACAATTGAAGAACACTACCTCAGTTTTCATTTCTTTGCCATTGTAAACCAAGCTGCTGCCTTTTATTCATATGTCATTTTCTTCTTTTTTTAAAATCTCTGTTGTGTAGACCTAATAGTGGTATTGCTGGATCAAAGAGTATGCAGTTTAATAGCTTTTAGGGCATAATTCCAAATTGATTTCCAGAATGATAGGAACATAGTTCCCCTAACAGTGCATTATTATTCTTTGCTTATTCTACCCAGTAAGGCCAAGCAAAACAAGCCTTAATCCTCTTCCACATAGCAGTCTTTGAAATATATGAAGCTCGAAATCATGTCCTCAGTCTTCTCTGTGCTACTTCCATGGTTGATGTGATATATTTTTAAAATCTCCACTTTGACCACAGGAAATGTTTTAAAATCTCCACATCTGACCCACAGAAAATGTTTTCAGATTCCTTCATTCCCCTGATTGCTCTGGATATAGTCCAGTTAGGCAGTCTTTCCCAAAGCTAAATATAGTACTCTAGATGTAGTCTGACTGTGACAGGATTCTATAGGTCTGTTACTTCCCTCATGTTGGACATTGTGCTATGAATGGATCCAAAAATTGCATGAATTTTGGGGGACTCTCCTGAGTGTATGTCTTGGGAATATATTTGAATCTAACTGGGTTTCTTGAATTTTATATTTCTCTGCTTAAATTCTCCATAAAGGAAATATATTCTTTAGTCTTTCAGGAATTCTCCCATTTAGTTTTCTGTTAATGGATATTTGTTTCTTATAGATTCTTTCTACGACACATTTCATACTATGGCTGACATGATGTATTTCTGCCAGATGCTGGCAGTTGTTGAGATCATCAATGCCTTACTTAGAGTCACTCGGTCACCAGTGATTCCTTCTTTGATCCAGGTAGTGTACAGGTGGGATAAAGGGTTGTAGGTAAAGGAATTCACTGGACATGGCACTGTTTCCAAATAATTTTCTATTTACATATGGGTAGGGTTAGTTCTACCTAAGCATGGAGAAAATCATATCTGGGGAATTTTCCAAAATAGAGTTTTGCTATCTTGAGTGTGTTCTGTGACTGACAACTTGCTCCTAGAGACAGAAGACACTTTGTCAGAGTTGAAAATTAGAAAATAGCTCTTGTGGTTTAATCTGTCTGATTCTATATCTATTTGACCCCTCTACACATTAGCAAATGGATGATTTAATAAGTTCCTCTGACTAAAAAATTTAATCTGTTGTCCATCTAAAGAAATGAATAGACTTAGTTAAGCTTATCCTTGGATGACAGCCTGTCCCTAGGCCCATGCTCAGAGTCTTTCTGAACTGGTATAACCTGTCAGAGCTTGAGTTCCCTTGACTTTGTGTCTGAGAAGTTGGGTTACTTCTGGGCCATAGTGGAACATCAGAAGGCAGCTTCAGGGGAGGTTTAGTACAGCACATATCAAAAGATTTAGTGCAGTTTTAGGTTTTAACAAATAGCTTAAAATTACAGAGACTTTCTGGACATTTCTGGATATGGATCCAAAAACTAGGCCATTTTTTCAGTTCTTTCTCCCTAGGCACTTGATTAGAAATGTACAAAACACTTGATTAGAAATAATATTCATTGTTTTCCTATCCCTACATGAACATGATGAGCTGATGTTTGAAGTTTCCCCATTTTAATTTCACCTTAACAAAAATAATGTTTTCGTTTTTCTTTTGGAACTCAACTATCCTCAAGTAAGATTGGCAGTTAGTTTAGCCATACTTGCTTTTGCCATTGAGTGGATGATTTTGTACAGATTCCATACACACTTTCTCCCTTGCAACACACACACACACACACACACACACACACACACACACACACACACACGCACTCTCTCTCTCTCTCTCTCTCTCTCTCTCTCTCTCTCTCTTCTTTTTCTGAGACAATTGGGGTTAAGTGACTTGCCCAGGGTCACACAGCTAGGGAATGTTAAGTGTCTGAGACCACATTTGAACTCAGGTCCTCCTGACTTCAGGGCTGGTGCTCTAACCACTGCGCCACCTAGCTGCCCCCTCTCTCTCTCTTTTCAAGAGATGTGCAGTGTCTGGCCATGAATTTTTCTTTTCTTTTCTTTTTTTTTTTTCTGGCTACCTGAATGTAAAGACTGTAAATACTGTCTCTGCAGGGGCAGCTGTGGACAAGGTTGTGCTTGGGGTAGTCTGTTCTGGCCCCTTTTGCACTTCTTATATGTACTGTCTATTTAGCCCCAAGGTCAAATGGTAGTCAGGTCTGTTTTAGATAACTCACCTTAGAAAGAGATTGAACTTAACTCAAAAAAATGCTACTCCATGATGGTGAGGCAGGGTTAATAAGAGCGCTGAACTAAAGTCAAGATACTTGTATTAAAAACTAGGTTAGTTTCACCTAACCAAGTTGCACTGGATAAGAACTTTACCCAATGTCTTTTCCCCAGAAATGGGAATAATATTTGTATTAGGCAACTTATTTGTGAGAAAAGTACATTGTAAGTCTTAAAGTCTGAATCATTATGGGTGCATTCAATAACACTAAATAGGATGTGGTACTTCATTTTTGAAGGACAGCATTTTTTTAGGGTGAAACTTTTACA
Organism: Myrmecobius fasciatus; assembly: GCA_023553655.1. Taxonomy (NCBI): domain Eukaryota; kingdom Metazoa; phylum Chordata; class Mammalia; order Dasyuromorphia; family Myrmecobiidae; genus Myrmecobius; species Myrmecobius fasciatus. The sequence continues at coordinate 363,151 of JAJPUD010001703.1, read as the reverse complement.
GTGATATCAAAGGAAGGTTGGTCACACTCAGGGAGAATGGGGCCAGATGTACCATGAAAAGGTGGTACTATGACAGAGGGGCAGAGTGGGTAAAGCTAGACAGGTACTTTCTACTTGGTCATTTTTGAGGAAGGGGAGGAATCAGAATCTTAATTTAATTGGGAATGGTGATACATAAGTAGAAGTGCAACCAGGGGAATAGAATCTCTTTTGGTGGTGGGCTTAGAAACAATGTTGTCTATCACAATAGGTTACCTTAGATACTTGGACTACTGGTATTGGGGTTACATGTCAGATGGGTGATCTCAAGTTCATTCAGTTGCTATTAACCACTGGAGTTATATTGTTGCTATAGAAACTATCATTAAGTGGTCTTGATGGAGAGGGGGGAAAGGAGGAATTTTGTTTGTTCAAGTGTTTGTTTTCTTTAACTCAGTTTTTCTTTGACAGTTCTTTGGCAGAAATATCATTTTATTTGTCATCATCGGCAGCTTGGAAGAAATGCAAAGCAAAGCTGTGGTTTTCTTTATATTTTATCTGTGGAGTACAATAGAGATATTCAGGTATGTTGGATTCTGGTATTAGATGCAGAAAGGGACAAACTTCTTTTTAAAATTCTACCACAAACCCATCCTTCACCCAAAGCAGTTCTTCCAGGATGGAGCTGTTCTCTATGGAGCTGCTAAGTGATGAAGCCTATCAATACATAACTAGTGTTTGTTGAATGCATGAATGAATGATTGGCACATGACTTCTCCCTGCTTCCTACTTCATTCTCATTTCACTTAGGCCAATGATCTCAGATGGCCCTACCTGGATGCTTATACCTTGTGAAAACAGTGGCAGATTTAATATGATCCGTTTTAGGGAATAAATACCCATATGGGGAGAAAACAACTTTGTGGTTGAAAATGTATCTTTCTCTATTTATTGCAAGAGAGTGGGAAACTATGAATGTAGAATCTTGTCAGACCAGATCAATGAGATGGTAACAGTAAAGCACTAAGCACAGTGTCTAGCTGATAGTACTATATATATATGATGATGATGGTGATGGTTGGTTCTCCTGAACTCTTTTCCTTTCTCTTTTATTCCTATTGTTCTAAGGAAACCTTGACAGAGGTGGAAATGGCGAATTCTGAATAAGGAAAGGAATAGGGTAATAAAAATTAAAGGCATCAGTAAAAATAGGAAAGCCTAAATCTCCCAAAAAAAGTGTACTTGAATTCCAATTAGATTGATAAGATCTGGGGTCAAGGAGCTGAATTCTGTGGAGTTAGCCAATGAGGGCATCTTGGAGAAGCTGGTCTTACTTTGGGGTAATGGTCAGAAATGTCAGGGGTAATGATTCCATATCAGTGTGTTCTGTTTGTAGGTGGCAGTGAGCTATGTTGGGTTTATACCTAATTAAGGCTAGGTAAAATCTCTTATGTGAGTCATTTGCATTCTCTCTAGCCCACACATTTTTTTTTCTTGCATTCTTTCTCCTTTTCTCTCTTGCTATCACCTCCCTCTTCTTTCCTTTTCATTGAATTACAACACAAACAATGCCTTATTGGTTTTTATTTGCCATGCCCATGAAAGGCCAGTTTTACAATATGTGTCAGTACTTTTTTTCATTGGTAGTCAATATGTAGCCTTTTTTTTTTTTTTTTTAATAGCCATTTCTTATATGGAATTACTAGATTGGTAGATTGGGAGAAATGCTAGAGCTATGTATAGGATTTTGAATTTCAACAGGCATTTGATAAAATTATTCATAATGAATGACCATGTGAATGGAGAGAAAGTTCATAAAAGTATTTACTGTTATTCTGTAAGCCTTTATTCTGTCCTTATCCTTTCCTTTTGGACATTTTTACCAACTACTTTATTATTCAGAGAAAGCAGTGTTAAAAATATATATAGATAATATAAAGCTGGGTGATGCAGCAAATATGTGGATTGACAAAATCAGAATTAAGATTTAAGAATGTAATGATGGGACCAAACAAGGTAAAACTTAGTAATATAATAATAAAGCCCTGTTGTACTTAGGTTAAAAAATTCTCTCAAAGTCATAGCATATAGGAGACCTGGCAGTATAATAGTTAATGTTTTAAAGGACTAGTGGATAAATACAAATCAAATTGTAAGTCTGTTGTGGGATGTAGCCAGCAGAGAAGACTTAAGGCTAGTGATAAAAATATAGCATTTGAAACAAGGGAGGTAATAATACTACTCTTCTTTCAGCCAAACAAATATAATTTAGACTTTTATATTCAGGTTTTCAGAGGGATACTAACAAATAGGCACAGGATGTGAAAGGGGACTCAAGAGGAGTCATAAAAGGAATGGTTAAACTGAAGTAAGGCTGATTAGCCTAGAAAAAGTGAAACATCTGAAAGGATGTTAATGGGGGCAGGAGGGGTAAGGAAAATTAGATTTAATCAGTAAAGCTGTAGAAGAACTAAGAAGTTTGAGCTCTGTTTAATCTTGGAAGACTTGTCCAAAAATAAAATGGGCTGATTTGTGAGATAGATGTAGAGTTGTACTTCTTCCCTCCAATCATTATACATATTTATTTATTTATTTTTTATTATTATTAATACTTTTTATTTGCAAAACATATGTATGGGTAATTCCTAAATATTAACCCTTACAAAGCTTTCTGTTACAAATTTTTCCCCTCTACTCCCCACCCCTCCCCTAGATAGCAGGATATCCACTACATGATAATTATATACATATTTATGAGATTAGAATTCCCACCTGGGAGTTTTGAAGAGATTCTTTATATGATGAGAAATTAGACAAAGTGAATTTCTAAGGCCCTTTCTAATTCTTAAGATTTAGTGGTTAATAGAGGAAAATAGAGATAACATCCTCAATATCAAGTTGGGGTTAGAGAAAGCAGATTTACTTTTTTTAGTTGGACTAGTGAGAAATAAATTTTTATTTCTTGAAATTTGGGGGAGGTGGCCCAAAAACATGCTGGGAAATGATCTCATTTGGGGTAAAAATCATGCCATAGATAATAATGCATGTTATGTGTGTGATTGAGACATGACTATATTTTAAAAAAAAAATTATTTCAAGTTTTGAGTTCCAAATTCCATCCTTCTCTTTCCCTTCCGTTTCCTTGAGATATGTAATGACATACCATTATGTACATGTACAATTATGTAAAACATTTCCATATTAGTCATTTTGTACAAGACTTGAATAAAAGAAAAAATAAGGATGAAAAATGGCATGCTTCAGTCCTTATTAAAAAAAGTATCAGTTCATAGAGCACCAGCTCTGAAGTCAGGAGGACCTGAATTCTCATCTGGCCTCAGATACTTAATATTTCCTAGCTGTGTGACCCTGGGCAAGTCACTTAACCCCAATTGCCTCAGCCAAAAAAAATCAGTTTTTTCTCTGAAGGCGGATAGTATGCTTGATCATTAATCTTTTGAGATTGCATAACTTCTTTTTAATCAGTGAGCTTCCTGAGGTTTTAGAAAGTCTTTAAAAAAAATTTTTTTTTTTTTGGTTTGCAACAGATATCCATTCTACATGCTTGCCTGCATCGACATAGAATGGAAATTACTCACTTGGATCCGATACTCCATCTGGATTCCTTGCTATCCTCTGGGATGTTTGGCAGAAGGTATTTTTTTTTTTTTTTTTTAAGAATTTTGGGCTTTCTTTCTTTACCAATTATGCATAAGCCCAGTTAAGTACAATTCATTTTTGAGATGAGAAAAGGTTAAGAGTGATAAAAGTGATGTGCTCAATATCACACAACTAATTAACTTTCTTAGAAGTAGAACTATATCCTCAGGTGGGATTATGTTCCATTTGGCCATGGTGATTGGCTAGTATGAGGGCACTATCAGGTATGGAAGCAGCAGGAGAAAAAAAAATGAAAATTATTATTGAGCATTTTGCTTTTATAATCAATCAGAAATTACTGCATAATGGCAGTAGAAGTTGTTAGGACCAAAAAGCCTCAAAGTAAACTGAAAATATAGTCTGGGGAAACTGGCTCATTTATTCTTACGCTAACTTGATTTTCATTAGTGGCTTACCCACAAAGTTGGCAGCATTGATATGGAGAAATGAGCACAGTTCTTAGTTGTCAGGAAACCAGCCTGCCTTTAACTAGTCATGGGATTTTTGAGTTCCTAGGCTGTTTTTTCATCTTCATTTCAGCATAATCTTGTTCTGTTTAAAAAAATTAAATGAAATTAATGTATAAGTATATAGAAATGTATGGAGTATGTTTGTGTCTAGTTGCATAGTGGTATCATTTTATAGAAACATTTCACTTTCTCTTGGGAAGGCTCTTTGCCCAGCACTAGATGTAGAAAATAGAAGTTGGAAATCTTTATATCACAGGTGATGAGTCCCTCCCATTAGTTCCAGACCTAGGACCTCTAATACTCATTGGGTATAGCTCAGCTATAGAAATTATTTTGTAGGCCACTGAAATGGATATTAATAACTGGAATTGTGAAGATTTAGAAAAAGGAAGAAAGGTAAATCTCTTGAAAGGATATTTTGAACAAATGTAAAGTCAGAATTTTCAGGGTATAATAGATGTTTATATCATCAGATTGGTTTTGCCTTTGACAAGAATTACCTTTTGCTTTCAGCTGTCTCAGTCATCCAATCTATTCCATTATTCAGTGAGACGGGGAAGTTCAGCTTTACGTTGCCATATCCACTGAACATCACAGTCAAATTTTCATTCTTTCTCCAAATTTATCTTATAATAATATTTTTAGGTAAGTATTGGTTTAGCAGGTGAACCATCATCAGACTGTGTTCATTTATCAGGCCTATCTTCAGAAGCTTTTTTTTTTTTTCCAGTGTGCTACAGTGGTTAGAGGGGCGGGGGAGAGAAACTTGTAGAAAGTCATCTAGCTGGAAAAAATACTCATCTGAGCTGAAATTCTTGCTCCCTAATTTGCTCAGATTCACCCATTTCCTGGGGTCCCATTTTATGCTTCATATCCATTTCAAAGATCATTGCTTTTTAAATAATCTTGTTTAGGGTATTCTCTCGAAGTAATTGCAGCAGAGTTCCACTAATCCAAAATTGGCATATGTGTTGGTTACTCATTATCCAAAAAATAACCAAGAAGCAAAAGTGTCCTGGGTAGCCAGCAAAGATGTTACCAGGGGTGTTCATACCTTTTTCTCTTGGTGAGCTTCTTAAGTCTTTGTGGATAAGAGACAAGTCCAACAAGCAAGTCTATGTGTTTATCCAATGTGTAGTTTCTTTATCTTTTATATATATTCTCTTTCCCTCATAAAAGTGGCTTAAAGCAGTGGTTCTCAAATGTTTTGGTCTCACACCTGTACATTCTTAAACATTATTGAGAATCCTAAAGAGCTCTAGTTTGTGTAAGCTATATTGATATTTTTACTAAATTAGGAATTACAATTTGAAAAATATTTACTAATTCATTTACTAATGCATAGTAACATTTTTTTTTTTTTTTTGTAAAAAATAACCCCATTTTTCACTTATTCTTTGAGAACCACTAGTGTAGAGTAATGGCTTTCATTCAACAAGCATTTCTCAGGGACAGATGTGGGAAGCACTATACTAGAAGCCAAGGGTTGTACTTCAGCCTTACCTTCCAAAATTACTCTGGTTATAACTATATTAATATCAATGTTCTAAGTTCTGATCTTTGCTCATTTACATTTTAGGACTGTTTGTAAATTTCCGTCACCTTTATAAACAAAGAAGGCGGCGCTATGGACCCAAAAAGAGAAAACCCAAATAAACAGAGCAACAAATGGATTTTACCAGATTAATCATAATCTGCAGTTCTTAATGGTTTTATCATTATGCCAATACAAAGGCTTTTTCTAAAGTTTAATAATTTTAATTTTCAGTGATTCCACAGCCCCAGGTAACATTCCTTTACATATTGTACCACTTCACCACAGAACATGCATGACCGGTAACCCTCATGTTCAGCCAACTAACCTTGACTCCTAACTTTCACCATCCTTAGAACAGTACATAATTCCTGCATATACTGTGTAGTTAATGATAGCAGGAGGATTTGCCCCAATCTCTGCTTCTGTCAGCCAGCCAACTATTGAGCACTTCAAGGCAGAACCTTGTGCTGTACATTTTTTTTAGCTGAGATTTCTCACTTTCAACAATGGCATGTAAGGAAAAGCAAGATGGTGCTCTCTTACAGATAACTGCAAGCTATAGAGATGGGGCTCTGAGACCCCCAAAAAACAAGAGTGTCCTAGATTTTTTTGTTGAGTTATCACAAGGTCAATCTTTTGATGATCAGTTTAGGCCCAGCCACTGATACACTTTTATCTGAGCCATATTGGGGATAGACTCTGTGGTCTTAGAACCTTTACTGAACCTATGTCTTACCTCCCTAATTATGTAGACATTGGATAGACAGTAAAGAGTTTGGGAGACTGACAGGAAATCAGACCTGGAACCATTTGCTGTCTCTTTTCTGGTGGCTTAATTGCAAGTAATCCTCTTGGTTTTGTTTTTCTTTTTTTCCTTTCCCAAACTTCTGTTGAAGTTAAATAATTTTTAAATTTTATGTCATTAGGATGAACAAAGTAAACTTAAGGCAGTGCACAAACATAAGATACTGGGTTATCTATGCTCAGTGCAAAGAGTCCATCAGTTCTCTATTTGTAAAAGAAGAGTGGGAAAAGCAGTTTTTTGGGGAGGACCATAGCTGCCTTCATTCTAGTAGTTTAAACTGACTTTTTCACTTACCATTATAGCATAATTGGGAAAACAAAGCTGGGAATTTGACAGTCTGCTAGGTGGTGTCACTAAGAGATTCTGGAAGGAAACATCCTAGCAGGGGTAGAAGGAATTTGAAAGAAAAAAGATCACTTGTTTTAAAGATTAATAGGGTTTTCCCCACTGCATTTTGAGTATGCCATGTATAAAGTCTGTTAGAAGAAACATTTGAAGTAAAGCATTCAAGGCAGAAATAGATCCTTCATCCCTATCCTGGAATATAAGCCATTGTTCTTACTGGGGCTCACACAATGAGTTATCCTTTCTAGTTACAGGAACTGTGAGCCTAGGACAGTATCTTGGCTTGATATCAAACACCTAATTAGCATAAGGAAGGCATTTTCCCCTTTTAATTTATTCTTTGGTAGGACAATGTTTTGCATGCCTGTGACTTCTCATCAACATTTAACTTGTTCATATTGACTTCTGACATGTTCTTTCAACTTGAGTTCTTATGAAATCAGGAATTTCAGCTTTGCAGTCAAGTGGCCTGCACTCTCAAGGAAAAAAACCTGTATTGTTTGTGATTGTCATGGATCTTATAATAAATTGTCTCTGAGGAGGCAAAAGATGGTGGATTTCTATTAAAACATTTACAGCCAAAACCATAGATTTTTGTGGCACTTTATTCAGAATCCTGAAGATAGGAGTATCAGATTTTACTCCAGTTTGGAGTACTTCTGTGGCAGAGTCAGGTGGACTCACTTTTATTTTCATGAAACTTTCATCTATTGGCTACAATATCCCTTCCATAGGAAGATATGAAAGACAGCCAAGCATGGGAAATGTCACTTTCAGAGGCTCTGAATGGCAATAGTTATTGGAATAGCTGGAAGACTATAGAGATCATCTAGTCCAAGAGTTCCTCTTTGGTTTAAATTGTGGTTTAAAAGTTTTTGTTTTGAAAACTTAAAAACAGTTTCGTTGGTTCTCCTGCACATTTTATTTTATGCATTTAAAGGCATAATTGTGAGAGGTGAGCCATGACAAGGTCAAGAACCCCTGAAATCCAGTCCTCTCTATTTTGTAGATTGGCTGAATTGCAGAAGGATGGGAGTTTCTGCTTAGTTCTAGTTTGTGATATAGTTGGGACTAGAATGCAGATCTCATTCTCAATTCAGCTTTATTTTAAAAATTACATGCTTATTCCTTGGATTTTTTTTTTTTTTTAATTTTGACTGAACTTTAGCCTATACAGTGATGGAGAAGGTAATAATCCTTTGTGCCAGCAGTCTAACCCAAAGTGGAACTCTTAAAATCCTGCAGATTGACTTAAATATTGATGAGTTAATTACAAGGAAATTAAAATTATTCTTAATAGGTTGGAAAACAAATAATACTGAAATGTTAATCTCCAAGTAAAGCCATTTTGTAAATCAAGCATTTTATTGTTCATCTACCTTAAAACTTAAAAAAAAAGAAAAAAAAAAAAGCCCTACTCAATTTTATATATATATTAGATAACTGGTCATTGTTTAAAACTGCATCTTAAAATAAACATCACCAATATCCCCATTTTACTTAAGTTCTAACAAGGGCAATCTCTTGGTTGCCTGAATTGTTCATTCCAAGTGCAGATTAGAAAAAACTTGTCCTTTTGCTGGTTGGCTTCTAAAGCAGGAGAGTAAACACCTTTCTGGAGATCAGAGAGAGGAGAGCTCCTACTGATGTTTCCATATACCTGCTCGTGGATAGAGGGAGCTCCACTCCCAGCCAAAGCTGCCTAGGAAGTTTGCATAGCAGAAACAACCCCTGTCCTTCAGAAACCAGGACCTTTGACACTCAACTTCTCTCAACATGGAAGCTAAGAAGTTAACTACTTGTAAGAATTGTTTTTGGAGACTCTTTAGACTCAGCTTAGTGATTCCAACCTAATGTGGATAGGTTTTCATCTCCTGACTCCCCACTTTGGAAATCTCTCTTTTTAAAGGAAATGTTTCCCAAACAAGCCAACTTCACATTCTTTCAGTGCTGCTTCCAGAAAAGTCTGTCTGAAGTGGTGTGATATTGTGATCATAAGCTGCATAATCAGAGGTACCAGTACTGGCCAATTTGAGTTGCCTGGCAGCATGGGATAATTGGAATGCAGCATCAGGGTGGGCTGTGTCAGGAAGAAGGGTACATTCCCTTTCTAGCATGTCAGCTACTCCTTTCAAGAGATCCAGGAAGCCAAATGCCAGGGCAGCTTTCCGTAAACGGTTTAGCTCCTGAAAAAAAAACAAACGAAATATTTTGGAATGAGTCATTTCATTAAAAGAAAAAAATCAACAAATACTTAATAAACACCAACTATGTGTTATACACTGGGGACATAAATACATATGTGCACTTACAGAATAAATAATGAAGAGAATATCAAAAGTAGTGAGCTACAAGGTAGTTTGAGAGGCAGAATTCTAGCAGTTTGGGAGATCAAGAAAGTTTCCAGGTAAGTGGTGCTTGAATTGAACCTTAAAGGAAGACTGGAATTCCATGAGGTAGAGATGAGATGGGAGTGCATTAGAGGCATAGGAGAATAACACCTATTTTTGTTTTTTCATTTTATTAAAGCTTTTTATTTGCAAAACATGTATAGGTAATTTTTCAACATTGACCCTTGCAAAGCTTTCTGTTACAAATTTTTCCCCCAGCCCCCACCCCTACTCTAGATGGCAGGAAGTCTACTACATGTTAATTATGTCAAAATACTTGACAAATCCAATGTGTATACATATTTTTACAGTTATCTTGCTGTGTGAAAAAATTGGATCTACAAATAAGAAAAAAAAATCTGAGAAGGGAAACCTAATGCAAGAAAACATCAATAGAGAGCATGAAAATATGTTGTGGTCCACATTTCATATCCCTCTCTCTGGGTGTATGTGGCTTTCTTCACTGAACAAGTGGAAATGGTTTGAAACATTTCATTGTTGAAGAGAGCCACATCCTTCAGAATTCATCATCATATAGTCTTGTTGCCATGTATAATGATTTGGTTCTGCTCATTTCACTCAGCATTAGTTCATGTAAGTCTCTCCAGGCTTCTCTGAAATCATCCTGCTGGTCGTTTCTTACAGAACAATAATATTCCATAACATTCATACCATACCATAATTTGTTCAGCCAGTCTCCAATTGATGGGCATCCATTCAGTTTCCAGTTTCTAGCCACTACAAAAAGGGCTGCCACAAACATTCTTGCACATGTGGGTCCCTTTCCCTCCTTTAAGATCTCTGGGATATAGGTTCAATAGAAACATTGCTGGGTCAAAAGGTATGCACAGTTTGATAACTTTTTGAGCATAGTTCCAAATTGCTCTCCAGAATGGTTGCATCTGTTCACAGTTCCACCAATAATGTATCAAGTGTCCCAGTTTTCCCACATCCCCTCCAACATTTGTCATTATCTTTTCCTGTCATCTTAGCCAATCTGACAGGTAATCACACCTATTTTTAAAGAAACAGTATCACTTTGGGAAGAAAAGTGATAATTTTTTTTTATTTTGAACATTGATTTTAAGATGTCATTAGAATATCCAGTTTGAAATGGATTACCTCATAGGAGAAATAGAGCCACCTGCTCAAGGGAGAAATATTGATATATTTATCTTTGAGAATCATCTGCACAAAAATGAACATTTAACCCGATTGTGATCATTGAAGGGGACTATATAGAGAGAAGAGGGACCAGAGGACAGTACTTTAGAAAAAATCCATGGTTTGATGTGTTATGGATGATGAGCTGCAAAAGAGGCCTGAGAAATGGTCACACAGGTACTGAGGAAACAAGAACATCTAGTATTTAAGAGTCAATCTGTGCTCAGAAGAAATCAATTTTCAAAAGTTTTAGAATGCATTTGCTAGTATTTTTTTTTTTTTTTGCATTTGTTGTGTACATGGTGGTGAGTGTGAAAGGTCTAATAGTGATAAGGCTCCTTTGAATAGAATACCTGACAGAAATAAAATGAACTCCAGTTATGCTGTTGATCAGACTAGTTTTGGATTGTAACATGTTTAGAAATTTTGAGCCAAAGCTGAGAGTGCACAAAGATATTAAAGCCTTGCTAATGAGTACACAGCAGAAGTACTCTCAGGCAGAAGACCTGGATTATATTCTGAAATCAAGAGATCATACTTGGGGGCCACATCTAGTTAGACATGGCATCAACAATGCTACCAACAGGCTATTCTATGATGCTCTTTAAATGAATTTCACTTATATTCTGGAATGATATGGAATCACAGGATATTAAAATTTCATGCTTTTGGATCTTTATTTCTGATGACCCTAAAAGCTGTAGGCCAATTTATAAATACTTATTTTTCACACGTAGTTTTGGGAAACAACTGGTAAAACTGTTGAAAAGTTTGGGGTTTCAATGAGGATGGGGAAAGGAGACTGGCTGAACAAATGGTGACAGAAATTTAACAAAATATGCAATAAGACATAACAAATATGAGGAATTCAGAGAAAAGTGTAAAGACTTATGTGAAGTGATACAGAGTAAAGAAAACATAACCTATACCACAATATTCACAATGACTATGATATCATAAATGAATATAATACTAAACATGTGAATTTGGATCAAATTCAATGACCACTGATGAAATATATTTCCCTTAATGAAAAAGTGGGGGACAAGAGATGCAAAATGTTGCATATACCCATCATTAATGGTTGTTGTGTTGCTCAGTTTTGCTTAATTGCTTTTCTTTGTTAGCAGGAGGGCTCTATGCAGGGAAATGATTAACATAAAAAAAGGCATCAAATTTTTTTTTAAGTTTTGAGCTATTTCAAGGCAATTCTAATAAACTTGAGATAGAAAATGCCATCATATCCAGAGAGAGGACGGAGGCCAATTGTAGATCAAAGCATAGTATCATCTTTTTGGGGTTTTTTTTTTTTTTTTCATGTTTTTTTTTTCCCTGTTGGTCTGATTTTTCTTGCATAACATAAATATGGAAATATGTTTAAAAGGATTGCACATATCTAACCTGTATTAGATTGCTTGCTGTCTTGGGGAGAAGAGAAAGGTGAGGTAGAATAAAAAAATTTAGAACACAAAAATTTTACAAAAATGAATGCTGGAAATTAATTTTTCATGTATTTGGAAAAATAAAACATTACTGAAAAATTTTTTTTTAAAAGGAAATGCCTTAGGATTTTCAAAAGTAGAGCAAAGACCACAAATATCCAAGTTTTAGAAGCTTAAATTATCTCTCCAATTAAATATGGAATTCCAATTTCTAAATTTGTTTTCTGCCTACAAATAATTAGCAACAGTTTTGTAAAGAAATATTTCTACTCAAGTAGAGAAACTAAAATTTAACTTCCATGTGGATGATATTCAAACAGTTGCAACCTTGGGTCAAATACTTTGTTTCATGTTATTTATTGTTTATGAAATGTATTTCTCCACTTTTAAAACAGTCACATGATACCTTATTAACAATATTACTATCCTTTTGTTTTTCTCTTATGGCTCCTTGAATCTTTAAAGATATGAGAGAAGTAACAATTTCAAAAACATTCAAGCATGACCAAATAAATAAATAAACCCAAATCCCATAATCAGAAAACAAAAACTTTTGAGTTATTTACAGTCCTATGAGATTCAAATCTGATATGAGTTCACAAACGTTAGAAGTATCTCATCCCAGATGGAAATAACTATTGACAAGAATTCCTATCTAAAGGCAGAAGGATAAACTAAGTATCCAAGTGTCTTAAAACAGCTTATTATCAACCAATTATATTTAGCAGGATCTTGGTTCACTTAATCAAAAGTATCTACCCCAAAGTATCTGATCCCATCATTCTCACCTTATAGAAGGTTTGTGTTTTTTCAGGCAGTTTTCTTGCATTTCTTAAAATCTTTTGTACATCCGTCTATTAAAGAAGGGAAAAACTTATCAGGTTGGGAGAGGAGTGGGAAAGAGTGAGAAATGTTTCTGAACATACAAATTTAATAAAATATATAAGAATTTCACTTAATAGATCTTTCAGTGTGAGAATTCCTCATTGATTTTATTTCTATTTTTATTTAAGAATTTTTTTTAATTAAAAAATGCCTTTTTTTTTTAAAGGGAATAGTTTTTCCTCAGGGGGCTTTATAAATGAACATGAAACACTCACACATACTCTTGGGAGGCATATCAGTCTGCAAAGATCTCATGAAAAAGAAACACATAAAACTTTTTAAAAATCTAAAAATTATCCAGGTACATGTGTGGTAAGTATAGCTGTGGTTTTCTTTTTGGTTTGATGATTACAGCCACATTTTTTTTTTTATTAAAACTTTTTATTTACAAAACATATGCATAATTTTTCCACATTGACCCTTGCAAAGCTTTCTGTTACAAATTTTTCCCTCCCACCTCCCACCCCCTCCCCTAGACGGCAGGAAGTCTAATACATGTTAATTATGTTAAACTATCTGACAGATCGAATATGTGTATACATATTTATACAGTTATCTTGTATAGCCACATTTCTTAAATTTTAAAGTTTTGTACATATTTCTCTTTCACGAATTCATTGCCTTCTTTTGAAGGAGACCTGGGTATACAGCTGGGAGCTGACGGGGCCAGAAGGGAGAATTTAAAAGAAAGAGGAGGAGAAGCCACAGGATGAGCAGAAATTCTATTCTGGATCCTATAGCCCAAATACCTCTCCTGATTTTGCTTATTTTGGACAAACAAAGAAAATGTGCTGCAATGGGTAAAAATTACAGATGTGACTTTATTTTAAAAAGTTACTTAAAAAAAAAGTTACTAAGTTTGAGAGTAGCTCTACCATCACACATCCCAAAAAAGAGGAACTTCTGAAAAACAGCTCCTATCATCGATGACAAAGCAAAGAGAATGATTTTACCTGTAAACCACTTGGTTTAATCCACACAGTCACATTCTGGGCGTAGCTGCGCTTGTTTTTAGGTTGCAGGGGGAAAGGACTCTTGTTATCATCTTCACCATAAGGATTTTCTTTAGCATCTTAAAGGAAATGAAGCTTTCTAAAAATAATGCTCTCTAGGCAAGTTTAGATCAAGAAAATAACATTTAGACCTAGAGGGCATTAAATCCATTTCTCCAAACATGAAGTTAAATTTCTAATAAGTATATATAATCTAACAACAACAACAAAAAAGGCTGAAAAAATTAAATTATAACTAGAGTACTCACAATCTTATATTAGGTCAGTTTTCTACTCAAAAAATTCCAATAGTTTTTCATTAATTATGACAGGGTTAGGGAATCTTTTTTATGGAAGGCTATTATCTTAGGTCATTGACCCAAAGGAAAAATAAAGTGAGGTTCACATAAGCAAAAAAGAGATTGCTCATTTTATTGTAAGAATTAGAAATTCACTCTACTCATTTGCTTTTAAAACTTAAGAATAAGGAACATGTGACTACAAAAATGAGCAAGAGATAAAAAAGAAAATGACAAAAAGGACAAGCAGAGGAAGAAAGACTTAAATAGAGAAATATCTCCATCTTGTGGCATTTTCAAACATTGCCCCTAAAGACTCCTAAAGCCACATTTTTTTTTTCTTTTTCTTTTCTTTTCTTTTTTTTTTTTGGTATTGTTTTGTTTTTTGCTCAGGCAATTGGGGTTAAGTGACTTGCCCAGGGTCACACAGCTAGGAAGTGTTAAGTGTCTGAGACCACATTTGAACTCAGGTCCTCCTGATTTCAGGGCTGGTGCTCTAACTACTGCACCACCTAGCTGCCCCACACATTTCATTTTTTTAAACTATTTACAAAAATGGAAGTATTACTAAAGGGCACCTGCCTCCTGGTCCAGGTGTTTATTAATTACAAGGGATGCAAGGCAAATTCTTCATCCCTGCATTCATAGCCCTCTAAAATCTCAACTCAGTGTTCTTCCATTTATACTCATGGTTAACTATGCAACCCAATTTTAATTTCTGACCAATATAAACATTCTCTTCTAGGAAGGTCAGATTCCACCTATATCACTCTCATTCCCATATGGTATTTAATGTCAACAGTATATATTTTGGTACTTGATTACTTACTGTCTTATGTTGTCCTAATTTTTTTTATGTGATGGTCTGTGTATTGGGACTTAAAGCTTGCAGGTTTTTCTAAGTCAATTGAGAGCAAACTTAACCAGAAACTATGCCGATCCAAAAAAGTGTAAGAATTCCTTTTCCATATAATAGATGGTGTATCCTCTGGCTATCTCCATTTAATGATTTACTCTTTACAGTGAGAGTGACAAGTGGTTTCTTTTCCCCAAAGCCAGAAAGAAGACAATACATTAGACTAAGACAGTACATCCTTGTCTATTCAATGACATTATAAGCTCAGTAAGGGTAGATATAGTAGATTATATTTCTTCTATATCCCCCAAATACCTAGTAGTATGTTAAGGAATCAACATGTGCTAAATAAATTACTGAAATAAATGGAGAGAAATGTGGAGATAGGAAATTCTACTTGAATTAACATACTCCAAAGGATTTTTTGTGAATTTAAGAATTTTGTGAATCTTTACTTTGCAAAACTTTGTGATTTATTTTGAGATTTTGTGAATCTTTACTTTGCAAAATTAATGGAGTTTTAAATAACTCATTAATGGTTTAAGTTCAAAAGTGAACTTTCACTTTTTTTTAAAGTCAACCTTTCTATATCTGTATTAAAATAAATCTGAATGGTTTATTCCACATTCCAATATACAGTAAGCAAAGGAGGGAGTTCACAGTCTTCCTTAAGGAATGGATCTGGTAGCTAGAGAACTTCTTCAACTCCCTCCTTTGCTTACTGTAGGACCTTATAAAAGTTGTACCTGAAATTGGGCCCAGTTGTGCCATTTTCCCCAACCAAGGGAGAGGTTCTGGACCAGGCTCAAAAAGAGACATCATGAGATTTGATTTCTTCTTGCTGTCAGCTTGAGAGTAGAGCATTCCATGCCACTCAGGACTGTGTGAAAAAGAGGGAAGACCAGAGAAACATCAAAGCTAATGAATGCAATCTCAAACCCGCTTATCCCCAAACCCAAACTTAACTCATTTTTGTCTAAAGTCAGTTACATCATTGATATAAAATCCTGTCTGCAAAATGTTTCCTGTGATCAGAGCCATCTCTAGAAGAGGCCTAGAGTTAGAGCATTCTGATTAACTTCTAATTCTCACTTATATATTACACACATAAAGAGAGAGATGTCAATAGAGAGACACATATAACTATACATGTATATCTATAAGCCATATACTTATAACATGTGTGTATATATATTGATAGACATATATATAATACATATCTATATAGAAATATTTCTCCCTACTCTTAGATTCATCTATAATGAGAACCTGTAGCTCACAAATGTGTATATACATATAATAAGCATATGCATATATGTAGAAATACATGTGTATATATCCATGTACAATGAACATATAAAAATACATGATATGTAAAATAAACCATTTTTGCTTCAATTCTGAGAAGCATCTCACTTTGTAAACTAGGTTTTTACATTTACTGAATCAGAATTTCTAAGACAAGAATGATCTTTAAATAGGACCGCTCCCCTCCAAATATATATATATATATATATATATATATATATATATATAGAGAGAGATAGAGAGAGAGAGAGAGAGAGGGAGAGAGAGAGAGAGAGAGAGAGAGAGAGAGAGAGAGAGAGAGAGAGACCCTAAAGATGCTTACCCTAACTGAACAATGGCTACCATTCCTTCTACTTTCAGGCTGCCATGGAGCAGGACACAAAAGTTGGGTATTTTACCAGCAATCTGATTAGCTGAATTTTCATCTTCATTGTCATCAGTGATGCCTGTACCTACCTCATCACCTTCTATGCAAAAACAAGGAGGGAAATTGTTCAGACACAGTTCAAATACAAATTCCTTAAAAAAATTAAAGAAAAATGATTTTGTCATGCAATTAAACTTTTGTGGAATCTTTCTGGAGAGTAATTTGGAAAAATTAAAGAAAAGTTACAAAAACATGCATATCCTTTAATAATTCCAATTATCGAACACAGTGAATACACACAATATACCAAAAGAAATTTTTTTTTTTTAAATAAAAGAGCTTTCTGTTACATGTAGTTGCAAAAAACTGGAATAAAACCAAATGACCAACAAGAGGAAAATGGTAACATAAATTATTAAAATGTATGGAATACCATAATGTAATTAATATTCTGGAATATTAAGAGGAATGCAAAGAAATTGAAGACCACACACACACAAAAATGCAGAACCAAGCATAAAACACACAAGCCAATCATGACTATGAGTACTTAAGAGGAAATCTGAATGTAAATGGACAAAGAATCCTGATGGAAACTCAGAGGGAATTAAAAGTTGTTATGATTCTTTATGTCGAAATTAGTCAATTTAAATATAAGTAAACACCACTATGCAAAACCTAAAGAATTTAAAACTCAATTTTCAAAAAAGAATCCTTTAAAAAGGAGAGAAACCAACAAAGAAAAGTTCTACTCCGCAGTCTCAGTGTGCCATGCAGATGACCCTAGGTTTTTGAAGGCTATGACAGCAGAATACAAGTTCAGGCAGGTCTGGTACCAAGCTGGAACGACCCTGAGTAAAGGCTAGTGATTAATCTGAAGTTCAGCCTAGATAAATTTGGGAAGCTCATCAGTAGGTTGGATAAGGAATATTTTGATCACAGATACTCCCAAAGTCCACCTAGCCACTCAAGCCAGAGGGGGCCATAATATGTGTATGGTGGGCAGTGGGAGTTATAGAATGCTTGAGTTTTTCAATTATATTTTAAGCTTCATCTAAACAGCAAGAGCTTCTTGAGAGATTCAGGACCCTTGAATGCCTCACAGCACCTTGTATGGTATCTTGCATCCTAAGGGACCTTAGAATGATTGAATGATGATATACTGTTTTTCTGATTTTTTAGGCTCTGTACAATTTTTTTTTTTTTTTTTTTTTAAAACACAGTACAATTTCTCCTTCTCCAAAATCCTACTAAGTGAATATCCTTCTTTAAGTTCATGGATCATCTGAAACACATTTGGATTATGAGATCTTTCATACATGTCCCAAAGTTAAAAGGAGAACTCACCTTTGTTAAGAGCAATGGGCAGGACCAGATGCCTAGATAGAACTGGGGGGCTTGAAATATCAGCTATATCTATAAAACCCACGATTTCCAGATCTGAAAGGAAAGATTCAACATAATTTTAATTCATATGATAGGTAAGGCCCTAAGCATCTGTCCTATTTTATTTAAACATAAAAATGGAAATTTCAATAATATAATTTTTCAGCTGAATTCAAGTGTGATGAGCTAGATGGAAAAGTTATCAAAAATTCCTATTTTTTCACAGTATCTTCTCAATTAACAAAACTTCTCAGGAATAAAAACAATTACATCTTTCTTCTAACGAATTCAAGTTACATTACATAGAAGATGAAGATAAAATTCTCTATAAAATTATGTGGAATGGAGATTGTAACTGCAGACATAAATGTTCAAGGAATATTTCAATTGAAGATCACTAAACAGAGTCCAAACAGCTTCAAAGCAGATCTGACCAGTCTTCTTTGGGGAATATGGCAGTTTTTGTTTGTTTGTTTTAAGGGGAGAATAATTGATTCTTAAATGAAGCAAAAATTTAAATGCTAAACTAAGGTTAAAGCCAAAAGTTGGTGAAATGGTTTAAGAATGGCTAAGGTTTGTCACACATTAGATTACTATAGTCAATGACTATTTTGTCCTGTGAATCTAACCTATTCCACTGATCAACTACTCTGTTTCTCAGACAGTATTAAATGCTTTATAACATAATTTTAGATCTGGTACAGCTAGGCCATCTGCATTTGCTTTTTTTTTTTTTTTTTTTTAATTAATTTCCTTGAAATTCTTGACCTTTTGTTTTTCCAGATGAATTTTGTTGTTATTTTTTCTAGGTCAGTAAAACAGTTTCCTGGGAGCTTGATTGGTATAGCACTACATAAATAGATTAGTTTAGGTGGTATTGTCACCTTTATTATATTTGCTCAACCTATCCAAAAGTACTTGATATTTTTCCAGTTGTTTAGATCTGACTTTATTTGTATGGAAAGTGTTTTGTAGTTTTGATTCCCAAATATTTTATACTATTTTAAATGGAATTTCTCTTTGTATCTCTTGCTGTTGGATTTTGTTAGTGATGTATAAAAATGCTGATGATTTATGTGGATTTATTTTGTATCCAGCAACTTTGCTAAGTTGTGGATTATTTCTAAGAGTTTTTTAGTTGATTCTCTAGGGGAATGGCTAAAGTTTTAAAATTTTTCTTTTTACTTTATGAATGGATAGGGTTTTAGTTTTTTTTTTAAAATCATTTTGTAATTATACTGCATACACACTGAAATAATTCTTTGAATTTACCGAAAAGTTAAATCAACTTTAATTTAACTTTTTTGGTTTGTCAATTAAAACTGAAAACATACTTCTAATGCGTCAACAAGAAATTTTGAAGGAATATCTTAATTCTAACAATAATTGATACAAAAAATAAAGACATTTGGAGGAAATGCATCACTAACACAATAAGTAACTTATAATGTACCATGAAGAAAGTAACCAAATAAATAGAACTTGAAGTATCAGCTATAGCTAATCCTGGCCAGGATTTCTATCACCAAAAATGACTGTCAAAAAAAGTGATCATTTCTTTGAGGGAAAAAAAAAATCCAAAAATAAGTTAATTTCCTCAAACTTTTGAACTCTACTTGGCAGTTTTCATTTCAGATAGTTCCATAATCAGTGGCTAAATGGCATCTCCTCTTCCTACTCTTGTCATTGTTCCTTTGAGAGAGATCAAGAGACAGCTGATAATGTGCAGGACATAAGAGTCAGAAGCCCTTATTTTGAATCCCACCTCAGTCATTTATTTTGTGAGCAGAGGCAGGACATTTCAGCATTCTTAAGCTTTAGTTTACTTTTCTGTAAAATATTAAAAGCATCACCCTTATAAGATTGTAATAAAGTTCAAATGAAATAGTGAATATAAAGCACTTTGCAAGCATTATATGTCAAATAAATGTGAACTATTATTTTCATTTTATATTTTTCTACTAGAGTTTACAATAAATAATAATTCAACACATCATTTTCACTTAGCCATGGTACTGGAAGCAGAATGACAGATGCTAATATATTTTATAGCTGGAAGAATTTCTCCGATATCTCATTCATTCAAACCCCTCAGGGTCACAGATAAAAAAAAAAAAAAAAAAAACGAGATCCATAGAAATGAACTGAAAGCTCAGGGGGGAAGGATCAGAACTGAAGCCTATACAGTGACTTTTAAAGTTTCACCTTACCTATGGCAATGACTGTTATATTGAAATTCTATAGGTCACTACTAAGATTCAGTAATGATGCCATTCCTAAAGATTTTATAGCATTTGGGCATGTGTCGTAGTCTCTTAACATGGCTTTCAATTGTGGGTACTAACAATAACAATGATGACATTTATATAGCATTTAATCTATGCCACACACTATGCCTTTAAAAATATTATCTCATTTAGTCCTCACAACAATCTTGGGAGAATAGGTATTATTATTTTCCCCATTTTACAGATGAGCAAACCAAAGCAAACAGAGATTTAATTATATGCCCAGGAACACACAGCTAGTAAGTGTCTAGAACTGGATTTGAACTCATATTTTCTTGACACTAGGCCTGATTTTTTTTGACTTAAAGCTAGAAAGAACCTGAGAAATCTTCTAGTCCAACCTCATTTAACAATGAAGTCTGTCATATTTTAATACTTGTGTACCCTTAGTAGTAGCAACTGGCAAAGCGAGGGTCTCCTCTGACTTCAAGACCCATGTTCTTTTTCCTAGGAAATTATTCTGTATTCTTGACATAAAAATTTTCAAATTGGCTGCCCCTCAGACATTGAAACTTCTTGTCCAAAGCAATTTCTGATAACACTGTGATCAGTAACAGTATGTTACTGCATGTTATGTGTCACATCTGGAAGAAAGAAACAGGCTAGAGGGAGGAAAAGCTCAATAGAAAAGAGGAGAGAAAACAATACAGAAATACATTTTTAAAAATTACCTGTATTTATTACTTTAGGAATAGGATCAATTTCTTCATCTATAATAAAAGGTTCTGGTCTAGGGAAGACTTGCACATCAGATGTTAAGTGACCACATTTGAGAACAGCATGGAAAGGTGTATATGCCAGGTCTATCAGTTTCCTAAAATATGATGATTCATTATTAAGTGCTAGAGTAATATTGAAAAATAACTGAAAATACTAATTAAAGATGTAAAGATGTTTTTATTTAAGATTATTCCACAACTGAAAGCTAATCAATTGATTTTTGAAGTAAAATGAAACATGACATTCTTAATATAGGAATTTATTTTTAAAAAGCCCAAGAGCAAATTTATCTTTGAAAGTGCTGAATTATTGTGAAGAACTACAGAGATTTCATTTGTACTTAAAAAATATCAGTTATACTCATCATTACATCTTTAAAATGGACAATATAGGGAAATACAATGGCACAGTTCAAAATAACAATATAGATGTTCTAAATGCTAAATTATAATGACAGATTATAAGAAAGTTGTTAAATTCAAAACACAAACTCACCCAAACATAGACTGTACATTCTTCAAGCACAGGGGACCATCAATGGTAAAAATCTGTCCTTCACCATTGTTTAAGTCTATGAGTTGTTCAAGACAATCTAGGGAATCTGAGCTCTGGAGCTACAAAGCAGGAAAATTTCTCTTAAAAAATGTAGAAAACGCCAAATAAATATTAGCTCACTCAAGTCAAGGCCATAATAAAACAGACAATGAAAACCAATCTATTTTATGATAAACAAGAGAAAAATAACTAACAGTACTGACTGAAGGAAAACAGAAAAGTAAAACATCACTATTTCACTCTTTCAGGCAAATAACTGGTATTTATTCATAATTTGCCCTCCCACAATTTCAAAGTATTTTTTAAAACCATCTTTGGTTTGCTATTATTTAAACATTAAATGGCTTCTTCTAGTAAATTCAGCAACTGAAAAATGTTTATTAATAAAATATGTACAAGGGCAATGTTTTTCAGACTAAGATTCAAAGTCTACTTCTTTGAGTATTTCTTTAGGCTTAGAATTGAGATACTTATTTAGCAGTACAGACACTTTACTGCAAAAGAGAATGTCTCAACCATTCATCATCTAAACATCTCCTGTGAGAAACAGCCTGTATTCTCACAATGTTTCTTTTAAAGAGTACTTGGGAGTCCATCAAATAATAGTTACTAGTTCCACCGGAACTAGTAACAGTTCAGTGTTAAGGTAGAAGAAATTACCTCTTCCAAATTTGCCATGCACATGATGTATAACTTAGATGGAAAAGGGAAAGGCAGAGGAAATCTATTACTGTCACTTCGTTGATTGTGAGAAGCTAGCGAGTGGCGCAGTGAACCTCTCCCAATACCTAGGCATCCATCGGTTACTAGAACAACCTATTTATAAAAGATGGGAAAGATTTATAATTTAAGTAAATATATACTTAAACAAAAAGATTTGACAATGTTTTAATTTTTCCTTAGCTGATTTAACAGTTAAAATTTTTTAAATATTTTTAAACTCAAAACCTTCTGACCTATTAATTTCTTTGTTACTTTGAAAACTAAACTCCTATCTCTTGACTTAGGGGTTGTCAGCATGAAAATCAGCTTCACTCTAAAGCAGTCATACCTTTCCTCTCAGATCATATGAGAAGAACAAAGGTCAGATGCTTGACATACTTCAATTGAAAGGTTGGCAATCCCTGTCCTAAAATGAACACACCCAAACTATAAACTCCATAAAAGTATTTTCTTAAACTTTTATTTAATACAAAAACTTTATAAATGCATCCAGTTTTAGCTGCAGATGTCAATGTACTCAAATGTAAAGAGGGGACAGAATTGCAAAAATTATTAATTTCTTCATTACTTTCTAAGTATTGTGAAATTGTAGCACATTTTTTGGAACGTATTCTCAATTTGCACACAGCATGCTTGCTTTCAGTCTTCCTTGACTGGATATTTGGTAACAATGGGCCATCAATACAAGATTACTTATTTGCTTATTAACAACTTGTAATGACAACAAAATGGCAATGTGGTACTTCAAAGAAAGAACAACTACTAAAGGGGGGGGGGGCACCTGAAAGAGTAATCTGTCAAGGGGACAGTCAGTTTACTACAAGGTAATTACATCTTCCAAGTATCACCAAATGTTTTCATTTTCATCCTTTATACAGCTCTGCCAGATGCTGTGTGATAATGAAACATTATATATGATGTCAAAATGGGAAGGATGTGCTGCATTCAGATAACAAAGATATATTATAGCTGTCTAAAATCTTGGTAACCTACATTCATATTAAGCCAAACTAGTCTAGTAACAGTTGATGTTAAAATGTATTTTGATTAATAAGCACTGTCATTGGAAAGCTGATTTTTAAAATAAAAACCAAAACTGTTTTGAGCCTGAAATGCTAAAAGATTCATAAAGCAATCCCAGGCTTATTTCAACACAATTCAACAACTATTTATGAAGTTACTGGTATATGTAAGGCCACCCACAAAGTACTATTCTACTGTGGCAGTAAAGGAGGTGATCCTGGAGGTTTCCAAGGCTAAGTCAGGGGCCTTCGAACTCTGTCATGTTTTTACTATCTGGAATTGCTTTGAGTATGGGATTGATAATACTCTTATACTGACTTTCTGAGGACCAAAATAATTATTCATTACCAATCAACTGACCACACAGTGATGAAATCTTTACTCATGAAACAAATAAAAAAAATAAAATAAAATGGTCTTCAGTCTATGGGGTTCCATTTCTGCAAAGATTGTACTAGAAAAAGGGACAGGGTGCTAAGAAAAATGGTTTAATTACCATCTATAAACATGAATGTTGGAACTCTAAATATACACTTATTATAAGAGGAATTGAATCATTTTGATTTTGATGTTCCTGCTATAAAATGAAGCATAAAGCAAAATAAGTGCAGGTAAGGAAAAAGAAAGTTCAGTTTCTCACTATAGAGATAAATAAAAGCATTAGTTCAACTACTTTTATCATATGCCTAACTAAACACAACAAGAAACATCATTCAATAGGACATTTCCTCATCTGGTATTGCAAGGTACTGCAATGCTAATGGCAAACATTTTCAGACTATCACAAAGAAAATGCAGCTTGTACGCTAACTCAAATCTGTTGCAGGGGATGAAGAGGTAGAGAAGTTCAAGAAAGAATTTACTAAGACCCCCATAGGAGAGGAAAGTAAAACATATGTTGGAAAATATGGTTCAGGGCTAAAAAATGAGAAATGAAAGGCTTGTAAACTATACTAAGGCCTCACACCTGTGAAACATGAAAATCTTCACAAAGAAAGTCAGTAGATGCTCGACGTGTCAAATACTAAGTAACCTCATCAAAAGTAAAACTGATATCTAATAGAAATTAATAACTTAGTAATGTGGCTATCATTTCTGAATCAACTGTATTTAAAGGCAATCAGCTTTTTATAGCAAAGCTAAAAATCAATATCAATTTAGAAGGAATAAAAATAAGAAGCTATAGTACATAACTGAAACAATTCCAACACGATCTATTTAAACATACAGCTAATGTCTCTCAAAAGACTGCATTTGTATTGTTAAGAGGCCAGCACAGTACTTTTAAACAATATACTTCATAAGATCTATGAGTGCATTATTTTGGATACAAATAGAACAAATGTAATTTTTTTGTCTTCCTGGCTATCAACTGTCACTTTAAAAAATTAAATATTTTATTAAAAATTGAATATTGAACATCAATAAAACCAACTAAATTTTAATAACGGTTTCCATTTAAGTTATTAATAGGATTTTTGTAACATTCACTTCTCTTCACATATAGTCCTCATATATGTGTTTTTCATTCTTTTGGTTCTGCTTTTTTCATTTTGCATTATTTCAAAAACGTCTTTCCAGATTTCTTTGTAGTCTTCTTAATTGTTAGCCTTCATTTCATTATAGTATTCCATTATATTAATATTCCACAATTTATCTGATCATTCTCCTATGGCTATTTTTAGTTTTCCACAATATATATATCTTTGAATGCCAATTTTCAACTTGTCTACTTCCACAGGCATCTTAGAACAGGGCTTCTTAAATTTTTTTCACCAGCAACTTCTTTTCTCCAAAGAAATTTTTATGGGACCCAAACATATAGGTATACAAATAAATATGTAAATCAAATATTTGCTGATAATAAATCATAATTTTTCAACTCCCACATTCAGTTACTAAACCCCAGCTAGGTTTGCGACCCACAGCTGAATAAGCAGCTGGACTCTAGAAGAATCTAGAAAACCTCTTTGCTACTTCTAACTATCTTATTTTAAAATGGAAAATTTTTAGGGAAACCAGACAAGCAAGCAGGTTAAATTATTAATTTCAATTCTATATCCAAGTCTAGGTAAATAACTGGCTTGAGGTTCTCTTCTAGTCCTATTTGGTAAGGCATATTCTGTGTGTGGTGTTACAGTCGAGCATTTTAAGTCTGCTATTAACATTTCACCTTAAGGAAGTGATACTAAAATTTCACTGGAGCATATTTTTATGTTCTACACAAAATAGTACTAAATTTATAATAGCAAACGGTACAGTTTCCATTACATACATAATTTTGCTGCATTTAAATATACAACTTACAATATACAACAGTGCTTTCTTTAAATCTAGATACCAACAATAAGCATGTTGTCAAGTTACAGAAATCATGTAACAAAGACTATAAAAAAGAAATTATGTAACAAAATTTTCTATACAGAAATATAACAAAGTTTATAGAAATTATAAAACTTATCTTTTATCAGATTTTTCATTGATTAATATTTGAAATTCAGTGAAAAGAAAAGGAATTTTTACCTGGCAAGGAATTGAGCCACCCCATTCTTGTTGAACAATATTGCAAACACCAAGTAATGCAGACTCTAAGCATGTTTTATCATAATCATCCATATTACTCAGTGCTTCCTGATTGAATAAAAGAGTTACTCATTACTCTTCACTGCATTAACTAGTCCATAAAAACAGCAAGAATTGTTCAAGATGCCAATATTTACATAAGGAATATTATATTCCTAAGATTCAACTAATTCAAACATTAAATTATCCTCTAAAATAAGTGAGAAGTTTTAACTTTTTTCAGACATAGTGCAATGGATTATGAAGTCAGGAAGATTCAGGTTCCCATCCCGCCTCACACATACTAGTTCTGGTTCTCTGGGTAAGTTATTTAATCTCACCTTCTATATCTATAAAATGGGGATAAAGATACTACCTCCCTCATAGGGTTGTTGTAAAGATCTATTGTATATAAGGAACTTAGTGAACCTTAAAGTACAATACACACACATACATATGTACATGCATGCAAGTAAACTCACATATATAAGAGCTATTATTTTTAGTACTGTTACTAATAAAGGGAATTTAAAAAAACTTTTCCTTTATTTGTTCTTTTCACTTGATGGGACTTTGAATAGCCTATTCAAGTTTACACCCTTATGGTTAACAAATTATAGTTAGGCCAAAAAAGGGAAGATTAAACTTGGAAATTTAAAAATATATACCCAATGAGTCCTAGAATTTCTAAAAATGCTAAATCCTTGAAAAAGAATATTTCACTTGGGGTTTGAAAAAAAGGGACTGTTTGATTATGAGTGTAGTACAAAAAAAGTGGGGTATGGCTACTTGTTTTACATTTTCCCCTCTGGGAATTCTTTCAAAACCACTCAGAAGAGTTTTGGTACAGAGAGAATAAGTGTTGTAGTTTAGAACTCTATTATTTAGGTTTTAAGATCTATCAGAAGATTCTATTCTGTTACTATTTGTAGACACTTGCTGTACAATTATGCTTTATTATTCAGGATTATTAGCCTTGCAATTTTAGATATAGTGTAAAATATTATATCAATGCTTGTGAATTCAATGTTTAGTATAGAAAATACTCCATTTCTTACTATACAAGTGCTTAGCAAAATGCCTGATACTTAAGTATTTAATGCATGCTGATTAATTTTACCTGAAGAGTGTTATAATCTCTTGTAAAAGGGACCATTAATTCCCAAAGTGAAGAAAAAACCACTAAGGCAGTAAACTCAAGCTTGTAATTGGTGGCCATGTGCTCAAATAACATAGTCAAACCATGCGCTGCTAGGTGTTTTCGCTGATATTCTTCTGATCCCTCAATAGAGACAGGCCGAGTCATAGAGAGTGACACATCCATCACCACCACAGTTGGCATGATGAAAATATCTGTATTTCCAAGAGGCAATTGCACACACGGCTATAAATGAGAAAATGCTGCAAGAAAAAAAAAAAAGTATTCTGTTTGCATATAGAAAAATAGGTTATTTTCTACCAGAGACAAAAGGGAAAAGAAGGAAACCCTATATTCTAAGGTTGTGAGAAGAGGATAAACTGGGGGTTGGAAGATAAATGGAAGATAAAAAGAAAATAAAAAAATCAGGGAAGCACTTTATCCTCCCAAAAATGCTCCAAG
The DNA here is from genome assembly GCA_023553655.1 of Myrmecobius fasciatus. Classification (NCBI taxonomy): domain Eukaryota; kingdom Metazoa; phylum Chordata; class Mammalia; order Dasyuromorphia; family Myrmecobiidae; genus Myrmecobius; species Myrmecobius fasciatus. The sequence goes on along the minus strand of JAJPUD010001703.1, from coordinate 335,795 downwards.
TAGTAAATACTGCACATTTAATATTTTCAAGGAGAAAATATTGTTTACATTCAATTTTTGTCCCAAAATTACTAGTCATATTAAGTAGATCATAACAGATCTAAAGACTTGACTTTGGTAAATACTGACTTAAGTTAATGATAGAATCATTACAAAATGTACAATGAAATAATCTTAAATCATGAGTTGACCTTGAGTAATTATTTTGATAAACAGCAAGCACAAGTTTGTACTTGTAAAAAACTAGAAATGATGCAAAACCCCCAAAACAAAGGCTAAGCAAACTACAGTATAACTGGGCCACACAGCACTACATAGCCATTTAAATGTCAACAATGTAGATTCTTTCAATATATGAAAATGTGCACATAAAAAACATACATAGGTCCATTAAAAGGATTCAGAAGAAAATGTGATGACATCTAGTTTCATGTTCATTTGGTTCTTTTGCCATAAAACTGCTAAAATTTCTCATTTTTAAAAGAGCAGCAAACATCTCATGTGGATGTGCAACAAGGATCAGGCAAACTCTTATGCTGTTTTTATTAATTCTTAAATTATATATGTAGCCCCCAACAATCAAGATACATTCCCTAAGTTCATGAGTAAGAACAATTAAAAACATGATTAGGTTCTTAGAGCAACACAAAAAATCCTTTCAAACATACACTATTTTATAAAGAAATATCAGGAATATGTAGAGGCAGACACCCCCGCCACCCATTCTTATTTACTGACCTAAATCTAGTTTTTGAAAGTTGATTCATTTGCTTGCAAAGATATCGAAAATATTCAAATTTAAATCAGGTATTAAGAACTTCCCTACAGTGAAGCAGGCTGTAATATTAAAAAGGAAAGATATTTGTGTTTTTGGAGCAGGGTGATGGTTATTCTTCATTACCTGACAAGGCTGATACTATACATTAAGACAATTTTGCTTCTTTATGACACTAATTGGTCTCATATACTTTCTAGTCTTCCTGGCTTCCCCTACCAAACTAACTTTCTAAGGAGTTCCAAACAACACAGAAGTCCATCTTGTCTGTCTGTGATAAATTTATAAACACACACACACACATTTTGGTACCTTGCATTTATATTAGATTTTATGTATTTTGGTGTATGTTCACCAAACATATTTTAAAGTATGTTTGGACAATGCTATAAGCCTAACATGACATGGTAGAGAAATGCTTGCAGCTAACTGAAATATTGAAATTCAGACAATTAATCCTAAAGGGCTGACACAGGGAAGGGCAGCGTGAAAATTGGCAAAGAAACGGAGAATGTACTAAGAAAGTCAATCAGGATGGTTAAGATCATGCCATATGAGGAAGAACTAAATTAAAAAGGGATTTTTGCCCTGGAATAAAGAACTTGTCAAAAGTATTTATTAAACGCTTATTATGTGACAAATACTGTGCTAAATTGGGGATACAAATACTAAAATGAAATAGCCCCTACTCTCAAAAAGCTTATATTCTAAGAAGGGGAAACAATATGAGAGTGTCAGCCAAGGAAAGTTGTTTCGACTTGAGAAGTAGGGGATGGTTAGTGGGACAACAGGAGACAATCTATTGGCAAACCCAGAAAAGAATGAACATTTGGAAAGCTAAGATACCCTTTCTTCAAGGATCTAAAAGGTACACAGAAGAGGAATTAGATTTGTTTTATTTGAGTCTAGAGAGCAGAACTAGGAGTGATGGGTAAAAGTTGCAAAGATAGCAGGGATGAAGAGCTGAATTCAACAGAAGTGAAAAGAAAATAAATCTACAGTAGTAGAAATGGAAGATAAAGGGAATGACTCTGGAGCATGCTCTAGTTGGTAAAGAGAGCTGAGTAATGGGAGAGGAAAGGGAGAAAGGCTGGAGGTATTCTAGTGGGTAGCATTCAAGCAACAATATATTCATTTATACATTAGTAGTCTATTATGTATTAATACTTGGTACTAATAATCACACATGCAAATAATTGTGTGCTAGCTTTATTGAGGGTCTACTATCATTCCTCTGGATGATAGCAAATGACTGAACCTAAGCAATAAATATCACCTTCTCTGTATGCTATGTATTTATTCCATGGATATCTATCGAGCAGTGGTAGAGGCAAAATGTTTCTATCAGGTGTCATGGAGAGAGGATGATTAATAAATGAAAGCTATAACTCTACTTTAGAACCAGAAATGCCCACATGAGCTTTTCTTCATAGGTTCCCAAGGAATTCTAAGAAGGAAAATAACTGCCCAGAGTACAACTTCTAAATACCACTGAATATCCATTAATAACAGAGCTTTGGAGAACTATCTTCAATTTTAGAGATAGACATAATTTCTTCTGGATTATATCTAACACAGGGTTTAGTCTGGTAGGAGGGAAGCCAACAGAAAAAAATCTATCACATTTACCTTCCAAAAGAAGGCAGAGACCAATCATCTCCTCACCTCCATCCAAATATCTCAGAATCATAAAATATTTGAGCTGGGGCAGATCTTAGACATCTTCTAGTTCAACCTCATTTTAAAGAGGAAACTTCTACTAAGAAGGGTGAAGTTTGAGGTCTGAATTAAAGGCAGAACTAGACCCCAAAGCATGACACTTCTATTCCTATAATTTTCTTCTCTGGTTTGAAAAATCACTACATCCACTCATTCTTTCTCCCTTAGATGCTTTTTTTGTTACCAAGTCCTATCTCTTGCAGGATTACATACTGAGTGAGGAAGGATGAGTTATATGCAACTCCCTGCTGCTATACACAATCTTCCACCTTATTGCTCTCTGGATCATTAGTTTTAGGGATATAAAGAAGGGAACACAAAGATTAAGCAAGGAACACAAAAATCTCCTTGTTTAAAAAAAAAAGTCCCAAATAATTTACCAGTTGGAAATTCACAAGTTTTAAAATCTCCCTTTTGAAGAGTAAATACCGGTTTAAATTTAAGCATCTTGGACATTCAATATTAATATCAATTGTTTTAATCCAATCAACATCACTTGAATTGTTGCCTTAATGAAAGTTTTGTTGGAATTTGGAACTAGGGGGAAGAAGACAAGAAAGAAAAGATTATGTTTAGCTACCAGACTCCTACTTTTACAAAACCTTCCTCCATAATTCCATGAATTCCTTCTTCCATCTTTATTATGACTATTAATAAAGAGGCATACTTCTGAGGAAAGCTTACCTTCTTAAATGTTAAGTTTCTTTCCTCAATTCATCAGTGAGTTGATTTTATTTTTTTCTAAATTGTTTTATCTTACATGAAAACTATTTTGACAAAAATCAATATAAATGAGATCACACACTGGAAGCACTTTGTAAACTTTGAATCCTTAGGTGGCACAATGGATAGAGTTCAGGGCTTGCTGACAAGAAAAAATCAAATCCTGCCTCACACCTCCTGCCAGACTCTTAGCAAGTCACTTACCTTCTCTCAGCCTCTATTTCTTCATCTGTAAAATGGGCATAATAAGCATCTAACTCATAGACTTGTTGTGAGGAGAAAATAAGATTATATATTCAAAGCATTTTGCAAAACTTAAATGTGTTGGTTATTTTATAAATGAAAATATTATTATAAATCTAGGGAACAACTATCAGAACAGTAATATAAAATCACAGATTTAGAGCTGGAAGGGATTTAAGAGATCACCTAATCCAATCCCCTTATGTTATAGATTGAAGAAACTGAGGCTGAGAGAGAATAAATGATTGACCCAACATAAAAAGAGACATAAGGGCAGTTGGGTGGCCCAATGGATAGAATGCTGGGCTTAGAATTGGGAGTCCAGCCTCAGATACTTCCTACCTGGGTGATACTGGACAAGTCATTTAACTTTCTTTGCCTCAGTTTTCTCATCTGTAAAATGAGCTGGAGAAGGAAATGGCAAACCGCTGCAGTATCTCTGCCAAGAAAACTCCAAATGGGGTCATGAAAAGTTGGACAAGACTGAACAACAACAAAAGCCAGAGATGAAATTTCAATCTAGATCTTCTGATCCCAAATCCAGATTCCTTCTACTGTACCAGAGCCTTGGACTAGTTTCCTGACAAAAGGAATGGTTCTGTACTTAACCTATTATACAGATGCAAACAAAAACCTGAAAGATTTAAAAATGGAAAGAATTTTAGAATTTCAACCCTTTTCTTTTCACAAATGAGAAAACTGAGGTTCAGCAAGGTTAACTGATCTGCCAAAGGTCATACTGAAGCAAATCTATGGCCAATGCTGACTAGAAAAATTATTACATTAGCTGAAAACTTGTTGGAATCAATACAAAGAACTAAGAACCAGAACACAATTTAGGCTGCCCAAAAGAAGCGTAAGTGAGCAAAAACAAGAGTAGTATGATTATCTACTGAAGGGAAAATAAGAGTTTAGCTTAATCTAAAATTTCTTAACTTCAATACTGAATTGAAGGTTGTATATAACTTTAATATTTAATTTCAGGGCAACTCTAAGAAAAACATTTATAGTAGTTGCAAGAAGAGAGGTAATGTATTACAGTTGAATGAACTATAGATGGAGTCAGAGGAGTTGGGTTCAAATACTAGCTCTTATCACTCCCTACCTGTAATTTAGGATTTGGAACTTTACACCCGTGAAACATGATCATCATATAGATGAGAGAATTGATACTTGATCTTGTCCAGAATTGCTAATGTTAAGAAGGAACAGATACAGGATTAAAACACTCTGCCACCATAACATTGCCTTTTGCTTTTTCTGAACCTTTATATCTGTTGAGAGACAGAAAGAGAGCGAGAGACAGAGAGAATAGTAATACCTATCCTACCTATTTTACAAGTCCTTTGTGAGCCTTAAATGAAATATGTAAAGCACTTTAATGAGTACCAGTTGTGTAGTGGAGCAAACTGGTTTAGTAGAATTAAAATTTCCTTTTTTCAGTTTTAATAGTCACAGCTCAGGAATTGCTTAATATTGTTTTGTTGATTACCTAAATTTAAGTGGAGAAATGTTAATAATGCAGATTAAACTTAAAAATGATGCGCCTCAAAAAAAAAAAAGATGTGCCTCAAAAATCTGGCTGTTAATTATCTATTATTATTCACATTTAAGATAGTGATATTTTGGTCTAAGGCAATTAAGTCACACAACCTCTATTACATTGATTTTTTTCTCAACAGAAGAAAGGAGATGATAGCTTACTTGCAGTCACCTCACTGGGTGGAAGTAATCAAATAAGGTCATTTGGCCAACAGTACAAGGAAGTATACAACTGAGATTCAATAGAAGTAGCCTATGCCCACTGAATGTAAACTCCAGGAGAGGAGGCACAGATCTTTTATATGCTTCACACAAGCGGGTGCTTAATAAAAGAGTTGACAGACTTTGTCTTGGCAGAACCTGACACAAAGCAGTCTTCATAAAAGCTGGAGGATGGAAGGGTGGATGGTCATTTGCATTTAGAATTAGTATAAGGCTTGGGGCTTTCTGGTCAGTTAGGGTAGGAATCCAAGGCTCCTTAACTTCTTTTCTCTCCGGAAGGGGGCAGGGAGGGTGGGGAAGGAAATCCCTTTACAGTCAGCTCAAGACAATTTTAAGAGGGTAGTCTCAAGCTAGGGAGATTGGGGTGGAGTGGGACGTCTTTGGCCTCCCAGAATGGGACGCAAGCCGACCCTCGGGGCTAGCCGAGGCTCCGGCCTTCCTTTCCCCAAAATTGAGGCACGGTCGGGGGAATAGATTTGGGAAGGGAGCAGCCGTTGGCCCCGGGGGGGCGGGGCAGGCCGAGGCCCAAAAGCTGCGGGGCCCCAGCGAGCCTCGAACGCGGGAGAGAACAGAGACAAGAACTCAAGCAAAGGTGGATCCCCCCCGGGAATAAGGAGAGCCTGGACCCTAATGCCACATTTCCCCCACCGCGCGCGCCTCTCCAGATACCTTGGACCCCAGCGATCTTACTCCTACCTCTCCACCCGCCCTCTCTAGACTCACCCCGCGCCCATCGCCTGCCACCGCGTCCGTCGGTCTAAACCTTCCCCCTCAGCACCAAGGCCGGAACTTTTGGGCCGCACGAGAAGGAGACCCAGTGCAGCAGCAGGCAGCGGCGCGAACTGCGTGCCCAGCCCGGGAGGAGATGGGCGTGGCTTAGAGGGGGCGGGATTAAGGGAAGGCGTGGTAGGGGCGTGGCTAAATGAGGATCAGACCTATGGAGGAGAGGGGCTGCGGAAGGGGCGGGACTCGGAGAGGAGGGACTGAGAAGAATAGAAAAGAGCGCGGCGGAATGAGGTTGAAGGAGGAAAGCTTTAGGGAGGAAAGGCAAGTTTAAGGAATGGGAGGGACTGAAGCAGGGATAGGAAGGAGGGGCGGGACTGAGGTGGGGCTGAAAGAGGAGAGAGACTAGAGAAAGGAGAAGGGACAAGCAGCTCGAAAGGAATGGAGAGGACGGGGATGGAGAAAGAGAGGAGTGGGAGAGGAAGAAAGAGGCTGAAAAAAAGGGGAGGGGGGGCGGGGAGTCGGTAAACCGAAAAAGGGGCAGGGACGGGGGGGGAGTGAATAGAGGAAGGGGAGGAGAAAGAAAGTTGAGGGGAGGGAAAGGAGTTTAAGAGAAGGGATGAATCAAGGTTAAATCTCAAGTATAAATCTTGAAAGGAAATCTTGATTATAAACCAATATCTTTCAATAATCTGCAAATCCCCCTCTTTATTTTCCTGGGTTTTTTTTAAGAGAGAAAAAAACTCAGCTTCTTTTTTTCATTGCAGCATTTAATTTTTGAAGTATAGTTACCCACAAGCGTCATCCAAATAGTCCATGGTCTGGTCTTCTGGAACATTAATGTTACCATGTCTATAAGTTTGTATGTCCTCCAATAAAGCCCTATTCTGATGCTTCCTTGAGTAGAGGTTGCCCTTAATCGTTGAATGCTGTACTAAGTCCAAGTCTGACAGGGCCTCCAGGAGATAATTTTTTTTTTTTAATTGTAGAACCAGTAATAGATTAAAAGCTTCTGGTCTGTTTAAATTCAGAGAGATGTGTCTCTAAAAGACTGACCAGGAGTTTATAGGGTCAGAGATTGAGAGCCTTAGAGGACATTTGGTGTAGTGTTACATTTTACAGGTAAGAAAACTAAGGCTAAGATGAAGTGATTTACTCAGGGTCATTCAGGTAGCAGAGCTGGAGCTGGAACATAGATCTTCTATGTGTGTGTGTGTGTGTGTGTGTGTGTGTGTGTGTGTGTGTGTGTGGTACCCATCCTTGAAATTAAAAATTGCAGAAAATTGACATGTTCAAATAAGTAGACTTATTTCTCTTATGAAATGTAATTTATTTGTTTAATCCTTCTATCAAAATGTTATCTATAACAATGCTAATCCTCAAAACTACTAGGAACTATTTCTACAGTGGCAGACTGATGAATGACTCCCAGATTCTGTCTTCAGATAGTCTGTGACCTGAATTTTAAAACAACTGCAATAGCTTAGGCAAAGGTCAGCTCAGATTGAAAGCTCAGTACTCATCTTGGGTCAAACCTCTGTGGCCTGAATTCTTTCGAGGTGAACTTTCTATGATTTGGCCACCAGGGGCAGGAGAGAGCAAAACAAAACACTTTTTAGTCTTATTTTAACTTCTTTAAGATAGGATCTAGCCAGGGTCCTGAAATAAATTGTTAGAAAAACAAAAGAAACCCCCAAAAACCTCTTTGAAAACAAGGTTTAGAAGTATATGTTATCTCGGTAGGATGTGGCATTCCTTTTTTGGAGGGAGGGGGTGATGTCATTAGCTTATGTGCAGGACAGTCTAAACAGAAAAAGACAAACTCAGTTATCTTTGCCATCCCTCCATGCCAACCGTCTATGATTCAAAGAAACTTTGTGAATCTCAGGGGCAAGTTGCTTCCTAGAGCAGGGAAAGCGCTCTGAAGTTCAGCAGAGGGATCTAAGTACCTTAAAATGAAATTTGTTGCTGTTCTTTTTGCTGCTGTTGTTGTTGTTGGTGGTGGTGGTGGTGTGTGTATGTGTGTTTGTAGGGGGTAGTGATGGAGGTTGAGGACAGGTCAGGGACTTATGAAAGTATTTTTTTTTTTTTTTTGCTTTTTGCTGAGGCAATTGGGGTTAAGTGACTTGCCCAGGGTCACACAGCTAGGAAGTGTCTGAGACTAGATTTGAACTCAGGTCCTCCTGACTTCAGGGCTGGTGCTCTAACCATTGCGCCATCTAGCTGCCCCCGAAAGTGTTTTTTTAATAACTGAAAATAACCTTCAGCACAGTGCCACAACAATTTCTGGGAGAAATCAATAAATAATTACAAATGATTTGGTTAATAGAATAGAACTTCCATAGATCACAAAGAGTGAGACATGAGGTTCCTGAATATCCCACCCAAACCAGAGGACAACTCAGTTAATTTAGTGTCCCTTTAGGGATTTGCCTAGGTAAATCTGGTGACATTCCCAGTCCACCCTCTTTCAAAGGATTCTTCCTATATCCAAAGCCAATATTTTTCATGTTTCTGAAGAACCCCCTTCCTCATTCTCTTAGAGCCCCTACTCAATCCAGACTTCCTTTTCTTTCCTGTGATAATAGTGGTGGATATGAAAACCCAGAGTAATTTCCAATTCCCATCATTTGGAAGCAAGCTAGAAAGAGCTCTATCTCCCCCCACCCTAGTTCCTGGGGTAAAAGAGAACAGATCTACTTCCTCCAAGCTCATCCAGAGGCACCTGAAGCTTGTTCAGTACCCTGTAAGCTTCTTAAAGGCAGAAGGTATTAGATGGGATTGGATATCCTTCCACTGCTATGCCCTTCATACCCAACCCTGCCTTGTGTTAATACTCAGATGGGAAAAGAGGGGAATGAGAATGGGAGAATTCCCTACTAGCTTTCTCCAGCCTCACCTCTACTCTCTGAGAGGGAAAGTTGAGAAAACTTCCAGAACTGAGAAGTTACCACCAATGATCCACATTTTCAACTCGACCATCATGGTTTGAAGGTAACTTTAGCAATTTAATAGTAATTGGTTTGGCTCTGTTGCATAAGATAGGGTAAGTCTAAAGAAGAAAGGGAATTGCTATACAACTTTAGCATTTTATTTATGATTCAAATATGGATTTGCTACAAAGCATAGGTATAACACTGACTGCAAGTATTTCTTTGAAAAGATAATTGCATGAAAGAGTTGAATAAGTTAAAATCATGCATTGCCTTGTCTTCTATTGGTTTCTTTTAGCTTTAAAAATCACTTCAATTTCTTTAACTTGTGGAAAGAGTATTGAAGTAAAGGTAAAGGAACTCAGATTCTAATCTTGGTTTTGACCCTAATTAGCTGTATGATTGTGGTTAGATCACTTTCTTTGGGCAACTATAAAATGAAGAGGTTTGACTTCATGGTCCCTAAGGTCATTTCTATAGCCTTATTGCCCATTTGTCATGCTTTACTGTTTAGTATTATCAGATAATCTGGACAAAATCTTTTCTTCTGACATGGTAGGCATAAGAGCCAGGTGAGTTGGGGAAGCAGATATATAGCCAAGATGATATTTGGTCTATAGTGGCTCAATTAATATAGCTGCAAGTCTTCAACACTCTCTTTGATTCAGAAAGTGCTCAACACCTCTTTTTTTAAATTAAATTCACCTTTATCAAGGAATAAATTAATAGAATTGGGAAGGTAATATGATGATGTATTAAGTGTTGGATTTGGAATTATAAGACCCGGATTCAATTTCCATTTCTACCTGAGTGACTTTGGACAAATTATCTTTCTAGGCCTCAATTTCTATTTCTATAAAGTAAGAAAATTTTATTGCATGAATCCACTAAATCACAGAATGTAAGAGTTGATAGAGACCTTACTGATCATCTCCTGCAATCTACATCCTAGAGGAGTTCCCTGACATGCTTGAAGGAAGAATTTGCCATCTGTTGAGACAACTATTCCACTTTGGGACAGCTCTAAACAAACTTTAAGATCTATGATCTTAATTGTAAAATCCTAATTAATTTAGTTATAATTTTGTAAAATTTTAATTGACTTATCAAGTTATCATTTTATAATTTTCTGGTGGCATAGAGATTTAATATTAATTCTTTTTTTGGAAAAAATGTTCACAATTGTGTTTGTTGTTCAGTTGTTTTCAATTGTATTTGACTCCTTGTGATCCTATGTAGGGTTTTCTTGGTAATGATACTGAAGTAGTTTGCCATTTCCCTCTCCAACTCATTTTATAGAAGAGGAAATTGAGGTAAACCGTCCCCAGGGTCACAATTGTCTGAAGCCTAATTGGAACTCAGGAAGATGACTCTTCCTGACTCTAGGCCTGGCACTGGCAGGTTCTTCTTAAACTTCTTCATCCTTGGACCCTTTTCATCTGAGAAATTTTTCCATGACACCTGTCTCAAATCTGAACTCAGGTATTAGGACATGTATACTGTGTGCATGTTGTATGTTCAGAACCAGGCTTCAGTGAAGTCTTTGGGATGCAACCAGGACAAGCACTGCCAGAAACATCTCAGATTCATTATGCGATTGATTTTAAATTAATTTTTTATCATTATGTATTCAGAAACCTTTTTTGTTGCTAAATTTTTCATGACCCCCACATTGTTACAAAATCCCAATTGGGGTGGCAACAAGTTTAAGAAGCTTTGCTCTAAAGAAGAGATTGTTTTTCATCCTAGTTCATTGTTGGTTAAGCATCTTAGTAAGGTGGACTGAGTATTGGACTTGGAGCCAAAGAAACTGGTTCAAATTTGACTCTTCAATTAGTTACCTGTGTACCTTTAGGCTAATCACTTAAAACTCTCTAGAACTAAATTTTTCTTGTGTACAATGATGACTTTTGATATCTTTTCCAGTGGCAAACTTCCCAATTTATAAGTTTCAAATTCAGACCTCTTAATTACTGTTGTACTTCAGCTTGAAGAGCCCCTCGAGCAATTGCTTAGGAAATGTTCATTACTGCTTAAGTGCCAAGCCCTTTTGCCTTTTTTGATTTACGCAGAACATTTCTAGGGTGGCAAACAAAAATATTCAATTTTCTTAGTATTGACCTTCCTTTTTTATTATCTCTGAATTTCCATTTTCTACTTCTCTTCTGCTATTAGGAATCTTTTCACTGTATCTAAGGAGAACATGAGAAGCTGAATGTTGTTGGGACTATTGAACACACTGCTAGAATGTTGTTGTTAAAGCTTGGCAGAGAAAATGATTGATTAGTAGGACTGGAGAGCACAAAGAAAGGCAGCATGGGGGAAAGGGAAGGACTTGGGATCAGAAGGCCTGGCTTTGAGAGCAGATCATGTTATTCACTAGCTATGTGACCTTAAAAAGGCACTTCAATTCTTTGGGTTTTGCCTTCCTCATGTATAAAATGAGGAGTTGGACAAATGATACCTGAGGCCCTTCTGGTTCTAACAATCTTTTAATTGCCCTTTTCAGAACAGCCTGACTCTATCTTCTGAGGCCAGCTGGTGGTATTCATGTTATAGGAGGCCAAGCTATTGCTGCTCTTCCCATAGTCTTCCTACAAAAAGGACAACACAGTTTACTACTTCCTTTCATGCATACACCTCACTGCCTCACTTCTGTGGGGCTCCTCACTTCTGGGGACTTGTCCTTAAAGATTGTGACATAAATATTGGCGTTTCTGAGACTGGCATTCTCATTTACATATAATAATTCTAAGAGGAAAATATCTTCTTTTTTAGGTTTTCAGACACTTCCTAGGATTCATGACTCACCTCTCCCTAATGGCCTCCCCAAATCCTGGAGCCAACTCTATTTTCCATTAGCTGGAATGAGACTCCTTTTCTAAGAAGAACTTATCATAATGGGGAAACTGATCAAATTTGGAGGACAGGAAAAGCAGTTAGCCTGTCGTAAGAAGCTCCAGTGTAATCGAGTCCTCTTTCTTTTGTGCATGATACTCATTGGCTCTACTTACCAGTTTTTGAAGAGCCACTGGTCCATGCCTACACTGTGGACAGCCATGTATCCCCAGATTCCTGTGAAAATGGCTAGTCGGGATCTTCCTGACAGTGAAACAGTAATATCAAACAGTGTCCATCAGGAATCCATTCTAGAAATGGAAGGCAATATACTGCACTCACAAGTTACTACAGAAGGCAGGGACAAGTTAACACCCTTAGCAACTAAGACAAAGAAAAACACACCCAGGAGAATAATGAATAACTCTACCCCAATAACTCCAGTGACACCTAGGAGAAGGAAGAAAAATGATACTTTAACAACTGGCAAGCAAATAGTGAAAAACTATACTCCAACCACATTCAGTAGAAATGTTCAGAGCCCTACCTCAACTATACCTAAAAGAATTGAGAATCATCACATGATTATTCCCAAGGCAACAGTGAAAATCAATGACAGGATGATAGTTAGGAAAACAATAGGAAAGAAGCTTCTGGCTATCCCCAAAAGGACAGTGAAAAATATCCCAAGAACCCCCAAAGGAATAGTTGAGAATACCCCAATTATTCTAAAAAGAATAATAGAGAACACTGTCTCACCTTCTCCAGCAAAAGTAGTGGTAAAAACAACTCCAACTATTCCTAAAAGAATAAAGGAGAAAACCCCAGCTGTTCCCCAAAAAGTAGAGGAGAACATTCCAATTACCTCCAAGAGAGTAGTGGAAAAGAAGAATTCAAATACTTCTAAGAGAAAAGGAGCAGAAAATACCCCAACTGCTTATCGAACAATGATGAAGACAAGCACTGTGGCACCTAGCACAGCAGTGGAGAACTACACCTCTCCTGGATCGGGTGTCATGAATACCCCAACCAGAGCTAGGGTACTAACATCGAGAATCTCCTCAACCAGGGGGATGATGAAGAGAACTTCTTCTGTCACTCTCAGGGAAGGAGCACAGAAGACAACATCATCTGCCATGGGCATCGTTACCCCTACCACCCAGATCCGGTACTGTGTTTTTGTAGAACATGTCCCAGCTGTTCCTGCCAGCCTCTCTCCTTCAACAGACATGACGCTTCTCCTTGATGAGGCTAGACATAGCTTCCCTACAGACCCTAACCTGTTGGACCTTCACCCCCAGGGAGAATACCCAGAAGACCTGTTCAGTGTGGAGGAACGGAAGCAAGGCTGGGTGGTCTTACATCTCTTTGGAATGATGTATGTGTTTGTGGCTTTGGCCATTGTGTGTGATGAATTCTTTGTCCCAGCCTTGGGAGTCATCACCGAAAAGCTACAGATCTCTGAGGATGTGGCTGGAGCCACCTTCATGGCAGCTGGGGGCTCTGCTCCTGAGCTCTTCACCTCACTCATCGGTGTTTTTATCTCTCACAGCAATGTGGGCATTGGCACAATTGTGGGCTCTGCTGTATTCAACATCCTCTTTGTCATTGGCACTTGTGCTCTGTTCTCCAAAGAAATCCTCAACCTCACTTGGTGGCCCCTATTCCGAGATGTCTCCTTCTATATCTTTGACTTGATGATGCTCATCATATTCTTTTTGGACAATCTGATCACCTGGTGGGAGAGCTTAATGCTCCTCATGGCTTATGCTTTCTATGTCTTCACCATGAAATGGAACCAACAACTTGAAGTCTGGGTTAAAGAACAGCTTAACAAGAGGACGATGCCCAAGATTATGATTGGAGTAGGTCTCAACAAGGTAAGGGCAGAATCCATGGGGGGGTATAGGAGAGGAGGAGGATGAGAGAGATCTTTGTAACAGGTTAATTTCCTCTTTTTTTTGAGGGCTGGAAGTATATATTTGAATGTTGAATGGGGAATTCTCCAGGTTGTAAAGGAATCTGACCAATTGTGAGAATCAGGAGAGAAAGAAAAGGCTGGCCAAAAATTGCACCTGGAAGCAATTCCAAATTGATAAGTGCTCCAGTAGGACAGTGAGAGAGGTAATGTAGATGGGGTTTCCCAGAGAAGGAAATTTTTTTTTTTTTTTGCTTTTTGCTGAGGCAATTGGGATTAAGTGACTTGCCCAGGATCACACAGCTAGGGAATGTTAAGTGTCTGAGAGCAGATTTGAACTCAGGTTCTCCTGACTTCAGGGCTGATGCTCTATCCACTGCACCACCTAGCTGCCCCGAGAAGAAAATTTTCAATCTAAGCCTTTGGATACATAGGGAATGGTATGAAGTGGTTAAATAGAAAAGGATATGGAGATTTTATTGTGATACTCAGTATTTGGATGAGTACACAGGGTTGAATTAGTCAAACTTTCCTTAAATACCAAGGGTGTCAAATAGGAATAGGGAATTTAGACATTTGAACTTATTGATTAGTCTATGAAATGATCCAGTGGGGAAGTCTTCCAATTTTAGCGATCTTACTTTAGTACCTCTCTTCTGACATGCTCTATCAGTCCCAAAGATGAATGGGAATCCTTCCAACACTGAGTATGGGAAGAGGGGAAGGAGTAGTTATTAAAATAATAGACTGGGACTCTATTAAGCAACTGCCCAGAAAGTAAGTAAAGAGGGCAGTCCAATAACCAAATGGATATTATTCCTTGGAAAAGGGCATTCCAAGAGCATTCTGAGCACATTCTAAGTTCACAAATGGTCATTAGGCTATTGTTTGAGAGAAAAGAGAAGAAAGAAGATGGCAGAGGTTCTTTGTTCAAGTACCTTTCTTCATAATTAGGGGTTCTTTGTTCAAGTACCTTTCTTCATAATTAGGAATGAGGAGGAAGGGCCAGGAGAGAAATCTGCTGACCTTGGGTTCAAATCTATTCTGTCACTTATTAGCTTTCTGACCTTGGGCAAGCATTTCATCTCTAGGTGTTTCTGTTTTCTTACTTATAAAATGAAAGAGAATAAACTAAATTATTTTAAAGTTACTTTTTAGTCCTTAATTTGTGATCCTCTAAGTCCAAGGGTCACAAGTTATTATAGAACACCTAATATATTCTGAGGGACATAGACATAATTTTTGCTCTTCCCTTTGAGAGTTTATAATCTAGGTAGACTAAGACAAAATAACATAATATATGCTAGAAACCTGGAATGTTTAGACAATGAGCGTTTCAGGAAGAAATCAATTTGTACCTTGTATTTTAGTATCCCTTCATGAGAGTGATCCTCAGTGATCATTACCTCAAGCTATTCCAACCTTGAAGGGACAGAGAAGCTATAGGTTGAATAGGGGGAAAATTGTGATTTCTTTATATCAGCATATTCCTTAGGAAAATAAATTTAAAATTGTGGAAATGGGCTAAGAGAATTTTAAGCAAAAACTTATTTATGTTCTGTTTTTGGCAGATGTGAACCAAGATGAGGAAAGGTTCACAACCATCTCCTTGAGATGGGTTTGATACTGGCCTATGTTGTATGTGCAAAGGGCAAAAGGCTTTATCTCCTTAACTTGAAGTAGCTTTGGTATTGAACCCAAACTATGCAGAAAGTACTACCTCCTTCATCATTTCTTTAGTGTGGAAGGAACACTGGCCTGAAAGACTGGATTTGTAGTCCCAATTTAGCCTGTGAGTCTATCTTTGGGCCATAGTTTTATTATCTATAAAATGAAGAGGCTTTACTAGATGATTTCCAAAGTCCTTTCAAGCTTTAACATTACTAAAGTAGTTGAAAACAGTCTGTTTCTTTCATATATTAATTAGGAATGTTCACTAATTCAGACTTGTGTTAACTCTTGGGTCACTCCAAGACAGGATCTGCTGTCAGAGTTTCAAAATCTTTTTTTTAATAGGTGAATTTTGTCTGCTTAGCTTCAATGCTGAGCAGATTTTCCCCTCTACCTTTTCCAAGTAGTAGAATTGTGTTTCTTAAGACCCTCTTGAGACCTGAATTTCAGTGATAAAACCTCTTCTAATCTGGCTGGATAGTATAATTATTTAAATAGAATCTAATGCAAAACTCTAATCCTCACTCCCATAAATTATTTAGCTTCCACTATTAAAATGAGCAAATCTATCTCCCAAAATGCCCTTTTTCATGGAAAAATATACCTTTGATTACTGGGCTGCACACTTCACTTAGTGCATTGGTAGATATCTAATAGAGCAGCTTCCTCCCTCTCCTTTCCCTTGTCTCACTTATTTTAATTAACTTTGACTTCAAAAAAAAGTTACTTAGAGGAGACATGGAAGTTGCTGAGGAAGGGGGAGAGAGGTCAGGAATAGAGAAGCATGGCAAGGGAGGGCCCTGGAATCAGGAAGAATTAAGTTCAAATGTGACCTCAGACATTTAGCTGTGTGACCCTGTGCAAGTCATTTAACCCCAATTGCCCCCAAAAGAAAAAGTCAATACTGAACCAGATTCCTTAGAAAGGATCTTTTTTGAAAGAAAATAGTGATTTGGGGACAAAAGGAGGAGTCAGTATATATAATCTGCTTCATTGCAAAGAGTTTAAAATTGGAAAAATAACTTGGACATTATATAGTTCACCTCTTGTATTATAATTGAAAACTGATCTCAGGTGAGGTCTGCTCAAAGTAACAGTAGGAAGTACCAGAATCTTAATACAGTTCTGAGACTAAATCTAATGCTTTTTCCATTCACTTCACTGTCTTTTCAGCTCTTTTTGGGCTAGGAGAGAAAGGAACTGGACTCAAGGACAGCTATAGATTTGGAGGAATGCTTAATCTATAACATACATTAGTACTTTTCTTTTCTAGCATTTATTTATCCCTGTGTCTGGGTTTTAAAAACAGAACTATAGAGAAGTGTGGTGTAGTTGATAGAGATCTGGCCTCAAAGCTAAAAAGACCTACATTCAAATTCTGCCTCAGTACATCCTGGCTTTGAGACACTGAGGAAGTTACTTAGCTTCTCAGAGATAGGGGGTATTTCCAAATCTGGGAGTTCCCTCTTCAAATGAAATTCCAGGCTTTGTCTTGATTCCTCTCCTTTATCATATAAGCTAACCACATCAAGCACAATTTTCCAGGTTGTCTACAATAATTAGAAATATCACAGATTTTTGTGGTAGAGATGATAGAGAGATAGAGGACTTGGAGTGGTCTCAAATCTCATCCTCCTTTGAGAACTAATTATATGATCCTGGGCATTATTAGCCTTAGCTTTCTAACTTATGAAATAGGTGTGATAATAGCTATTATGCCTATCTCATAGGTATTTTATGAAGTTCAAACAAGATAATAGGCATAAAATGTTTCACAAAGTTTAAAACCCTACATAAATGTGAGCTACTACTATTACACAATCAGTCTTTCCTTCCACAAGTTCAGACAAGTCATTATAGTAATATGTTTCCAAATTTTGTCTTTTGCCCTCATGTTCTTGTTCCACTCTCTTCAGTACTCTTGGGAAAAGAACTTACATTTATTCATTCATTCGACATTTGTTAGGCACTTTCTGTACCATTGTTGCTGATTGTTGAATATTGAGTACATATCTATTGCTTACACTTGGCTAGAAAGCAGAGAAATCAGTTCCTCATATTAACAGATAATAGTAGTCAGGGAAGATGTTAGTCAACCAAGAGGTCCTCATTATTTATAGTCTGTCATCCCATCACCCACAATGGCAATCAGATGGTTTCTTTTTTTTGTTTTTGTTTTTAACCAAATGGTTTTTTAAACTTGGTTGATAATTATTCTGAAACAAAAGGGTATCTGGATAGTAGAAGGGAAGAGTCAGTATCTAAGTGTATCATTAAGAGTGTCACTCTAGAACTTAGCTTCTTGGCTATATGCCAGTCAATATGTATTTATGTTCTAAAACTATATTCTTGGGTTTCTTCACTTAGTTTTTGCCAATATTTGATCAGAAGGTAGAAAGGGGAAGTTATGGTGGCCATGGTAGAGAGGGAAGAAGGTGACTGCATGGTCAGTGTTTGTGTATGAGTGGATATCATATCAAAACTATCCACTTCTGGATATGCCCCTTTTAAATGAATATGCCAGATCTATATAAATGTAGATATATAAGAAGTATTTAACTGAAATCTCAGTATGCTACAGTTGGGATGGTAGGGCTGTAAGTCTGAGTAATTTTCTGGATTGTCCAACTGAAAAAATTGAGCTGAGAGAAACCTCTATGAGATTTGAGTTCTAGCTTTTTGCTGCCTACTAGCTGAGTGATTTCATTCATTATTCATTCATTCAACAAACATTTATCCAGTATATATTGTATGAAGAGATAACATTTTACTTTTTAAAAATTGGGGCTGTAGAATAGCTATCCAATCCTAGAGATAGAAAGGCAAGGATGAATCTAAGTCAAAGGACCAACCAGTTTAATGTTAAGGCTTTTTTTTGAGTTAATAGTCAAAAGATTGAGACACAAGCAAGAAGCTAGTTGTGGGAACAGAGGAATAAAAATACAGGTTGAAGAATTGAATACCAAAAACAGAAGGCAGTACAGGAAGAGTCAAAGAGTTGAATCTTAGTCTGACTCATCCTATTTTTCAACACTTTCATGACAGCCTACTACATGCTTATCCTCACCATGCATATACGTTATGTGATAAGAACAATGAACATAATAGATGGTATTTTTGAGATATATCATCTCTGACCTTTTCAGAGAGTATGATATGATTAGAGAGACAATAGTCCCACCAGAAAAATTAAATAACAGTGCAGGAACTATCACAATGATAAATGCCAACCTACCAAGATTTGCCCAGGGTTACTGAGCTAGTAAGTGTCTGAGGCCAGATTTGAATTCAGGAAAATGAGTCTTCCTGATTCCAGGCCTGGTATTTTATCCACTGTACCACCTAACTATGTGTGTGTGTGGGGGGGGGGCGCGTCTACCAAATCCTTTCCTGACTGAGCTACTTCTATTGTGAGAATTAAATTAGATGATGAAAAATTAGACAAAAGTTCAAAATGCTCTACAAATATCGGTATATTATTATTAATGGGAATGAACAAAACAATTCACTGAGTAGAAAGTACTCTTGAGTTAAAATCTCAAAGGACGGCATTGATAAGTCAGAAAAGCAGAGTGACTAGTTCTACCTTAGGCAAAATGTTTTTGTTTTTTGAAGTAAGGAATCAATTGTCCAACAACTTTATAGAATGGCCCTACATAATTTTCTGTATTTGGGCAGAATCTACTAGTCTGGAGATATTCCCCTTCCACCTCACCTCTGATCTTGTATAATCTAATAAATACACTGGTGTCATAGACTAAAGAAATGTAGGAACCAATGCTCCAGAAACTCCAGAAAATCAATTGGGCAGGTGCTGCTCAACTTTTTCAGTTTGGTTATCTTTGTGTTGTTTCCATCAGAGTCTTATTTTAAGACTCCATCAATAGTTAAGGAGTTCAGATTAATAAGTGCCAGACTACAATATAGAGTGAACTATCCCATCCAATATCATAGATGTAGAAGAGGGACTATAATGGTATATATGATGATTAATTGGGGCATGAATTGTCAACAAGAGAGATGCTGAGACATGCCAATAGTATAGATAGTAGTAGTTACATTATTTATTTATCAAGAATAATTTACCAAATACCTATTATAATAATGAAAGGCATGAAAGCATTGTGAAAAATGTAAAGCATTCTACAAATGTCAAATATTATTATTATTATTAATATATGTTATATGATAAGTACAATGTACTTATTAGGTGGTATTTTTCAGACATGTTCATCCCTGACTTCCAGGAGCTTACAATATGATTAGAGAAACAGTAGTTATTTACATGAAAAATTAAATAATAATGAAGCAGCTAACAAAAGGATAAATGCCAACTGAAAGATCCAGACAACAAGTACTCTAGGAAGTGGGGAGTTCTTCCAGTTGAGTTGGTTCAGGAAGGCTTTGTGGTGGAGATAGAAGCTAAGATTTGGATAGGGAGAGAGGAAGAATAAATGATCCCTAAGGGAGCAAGGAGAGGAGAAAGGGTGAGAGGTGTGAAAAAAGGCTCAGATTTGAGGAAGAACATAATATGCTGGAGAGCAAGGACTAGATCGGTTTAGGCCTAAAAGGCAATATTGGGAAATGAGTAGGGGGGTAGAGGAGAGGGAAGAAAAAAATAAATTTGTGATAAATTTATTATAATTATTAAATTTATTATATAATAGCAAGTTGTTCATAATAGTTTCATGTGCAATCATCTTTTTATTATTTTACTGTATTATAGAAATAATTGTCTTATTTCATAACTTTAAAAACATTTTATAAAGGAAATGAGTAGGTTGGGTTCAGATTATGGAAGGTTTTAAATATCAATCTAGGGGGTTTAGACCCATTTAGATAATGTCTAAAACTGGATTAACTCTTAGATTTATATAGATGAGAAATACTTTATCATGTTCCAACAGTCAAATAAATAGCATGACATTAGGTGGCTTCCACTGAGAACACAGAATGCAGATGCATGTGGTAGACTAGAGACTGTTACTGGTGTGACATTTCTATGATTCCTGTCCCTGTTTGTAGACAGGCAATGGGGACATCCCTATGGATGATATGGAAGATAGCAAGAAACTGAAGGTGGGTGCTGTCTGGGGCTGACATGGTGTGGGAAACCCAGGTATGGGGGAGGGAGTACTTTAGGGGAAAGTGTATCTATTGGGCTTAATAAATGAGATCCTAGGGAGCAAATAGATTGAGAGTTAGAAGTCTAATCCTAGCTCTGCTGGGATGTATGACTTTAGACAAGAAGAAGATAATATTTATATTTATAAAGCATTTGATTCATATTATTTCATTTGGTTCTCATAATAACTGTGTGAAGTAGGTGCTGTTAGCTTCATACTCATTTTACAAATGAGGAAACTGAGGTTCTGAGAAGCTAAGCGATTTGCCCAGAGTCTCATATGGGAAAATTGATAGGATTCAGAAAGCATCTTGACTTCTGCAGGCCAGGGCTCTTTTTACAACCCGATGTTGCCTCATGTGCTTTGGTTTCTTAACTCATTACATGAGGGGGTTGGACTACATGATATCTGAGGTCCCTTCCAGCTTTAACACTATGAGCTAAGAGTCTAAAACAATATGAAGCATGAAAAGAAGAGAGACTTTTGAGGTCCAAATGAAGAGAAAATATACCTATAATGGGAGGTAAGAAGGGTACTCCTGGTTGGATATTCAGGATTTTGAAAACTCTGTTCCTTAAGCTCTCTGACTACCGATTTATCCTAGGGTTCTTTCTGGAATCTGAGGGTGAGTTATAGGGGGGAAACCACCTATTTTCCAATAGGGACCCTCTGGACTGTACCCATAAATACAGCTATTATTTCCTTCTCCCTGTCTCTTTCTCATCCCTCCCAAATCTAAAGAAATCCATCAACCTCTGACTCAGTGACTTTGGGAGGTTATGAAAGTTAGATGATGTATTAGCAGCCTGAGTGATCTAGAGTGTAGCCACTAGAGGGCAAGATGACCTCAAATGCAGTGGTGTGTGTGTGTGTGTGTGTGTGTGTGTATGTGTGTGTGTGTGTGTGTGTGTGATTTACCTTGTGTGCATGCACAGGCATGTGTACGTTTACTGCTATGGACGGACATGGCCAGGTCAGTGCATCCCACCCTGGTGCTTGTGTCTGGGTGCATCAGCACGAATTGATCTCTTCCCTGGGATCACCTAGAAGATCTTGCAGAATCACTCTGATCACCAAGGACAGCAGCCTCAGGGCAGTGGGGAGCTGTGGGAGGGGGCTTTCGGTTCAGGTGATAATCCAGTCGGGGAAATCTGAGCAGAGTCCTCCCACTGACGAGAACCGACCGAAATGCAGACTGAGGCCGTTGTGCTGTCTCCCCTTGCTCAGCTCCCGTCCGGTCTGACCCGAGAAAGCATTGCGACCTCGCTACACAATAGCACCATTCACAATACCATTTACCAGCTCATGCTGCACATGCTGGACCCCCTAGGGGAAGGTAAGTGAAGTTTCTCAAAGCCTGCCTGGGGCATAGAGCAGCCAAACTTTCGCCTCCTACAGCTGGAGAACTGGGTCCTGAAAGTCTCAGAGGCAAGAGTCAGAGAGACAAAACACAGAAGGAGATAGAAACAAAATGATGGAGGAAGATAGAGGCCAAAACAGAGCCAAAGGCACAGAAAAGAGACAGGGAAAGACATTTAGAGACAGAGTTAGAAGCACAGAGACAGGGCTACCTGCCGACAGACGGACACAGGGGCAGCAGAGCTGTGCCTAAGACCTGTGGAACTTCACGTCGACTGGATGACTTGTCAAATCCCCAGAGATCACCACAGCCCCTCAGCCAGTGACTGGTGAGCTCCCAAGGGGCTTAGCCTCTGATAAAGTCGTTATTTGCTTTACCTTCTTGGTTAGGTGTTACTCAAGGATCAGTTGAGCAGTTGGGACCCAGTTCTCCAGTTCCCCACAAAGGGAGGGAGGAGTGAATGTGATAGCATTTACTTAGGCATGTGTTTTCCCTTTGAGGGGGAATTTTCATCTTGTGTGCCCACTTTAAACTCAGGGCTGACTTATACTCTCAAGATTGCCCTCTACCCTTCAGGGAATGGAAGCTGAACTGGCCTGGAATGCCAGTGGAATAGGTAAGGCTCGAGGTCCTTAAAACATTGGAGGGGACTGAGCAAAGGACAAACAATCACCTTTGGGGATAATGTGGAAGAAATTCATGCCATGAGAAGGGGACTGGCCCAGAGGTCTTAACCTCTGTGAATCTGTGATTCCATTATTTATCCTTGAAAAATGAATTCAGTAGTGGCAGTCAGTCACAAGCATTAAGTGATGGCTATGTGCCTAGAATTACTATGTGCTGGGGATATGAAGAAAGGCAAAACCCAGTCCCCATCCTCAAGGAGCTTACATTCTTATGGGGAAGACAACATGTAAATAACCAAGTACATAAAAAATAATACAGAGTGGATGGAAGGCAGTCTGAGAGGGAAAGATATTTGCAGCTAGGAGGGGAGGGAACTGGAACAACCTCCTGGAGAAGGAGACAGAATCTTTGTATCTGAGCTGAGTCTTTAAGTAAGGCAGGGTAATTGAGGCAGAGCTGAGGAGGCAGGAAATTTCTGGTGAGGAGGACGGTTGTGGAGATTGAAAGTAAAGGGTGTTAAGCAGTGTAGTTGGATTCTGGCATACCTGAAAAGGGTTAGGCTCTAACATTGCTGACTAGGAAAAAAAGATTGTCAAGAACTTTCCATGGCAAACAGAGGACTTTTTATTTGATTCAGGAAGATCATAAAGGGCTTTGCAATCCTTCAAGTCTATATAAATATTAGTTACTGTTATCATTAATTATTAACAGAAAGTCACTGTAGCTCATTGTCTAGGAGGATGACATCATCAGACCTATATTTCAGGAAAATCATCTTGGCAGCTGAGTGGAAGATGGATTAGGGTGGGGAGAGATTTGAGGCCAGGAAACCCATTAGAAGGCTCTTGCAGTAAAAGAGATGAGAGATGATGTATGAAGGTAGCTGTATGAATGAAGAGAAGAGGATTATATCGCATATGTTATGAATGTAGAAATGACAAGATTTGATAACATATTGGACATGTGAGGTGAGAAACAGTGAGGAGTCGAGCCTGAGTGATTGGGAGCATGGTGGTCTTTTTGACAGTAATAGAAAAGTTCAGAAGTAGGGGAGGGAGGAAAATGAGTTCTGTTTTGGACATGAAGTTGTAATGTCCATAAGATGTCCAATGCAAGATATATAAGAGGTAAGTGGAGATGCGCAGGCAGGAGTTCAGGAAGGCTACTAGAGTATGATAGAACTAGAAGTTATCTACATTGAAATAATCATTGAATCATGAGAAATGAGAAGGCCACCAAAGGAGACAGTATAGAGCAAAAAGAGAGGGGTAGCCAGGACAGCACTTTAGGGGACCACCATACTTAGGGAATAAGGGAGAACCAGCAAAAGAGACTAAGAAGGAACCTTTGGACAGATAGAATCAGGAAGGAGAAGCAGGGGAGGGAGAGACAGACACAGACAGAAAGAGACAGAGAGAGAGAAACACATGAGGTGGGGGGAAGTGGGAGAGAGAGAAGGGCAGGAAGAGACACACACAGAGACAGGGAGAGACAGTGACAAGCTCATTTAGAAAGACAAGGTTGATCAGCAGACTTAAATGTTACAGAGAGGTCAAGGAGAATCCAAACTGACAAAAGGATGTTGTTTTTGTTAATTGAGCAACTTTGAAAAGGATAGTTGAATGCTGAGGCTGCAGGAGATATAGAAAAGAGTGAGAGTATAGATGGAGGCATTGAGATGACTTTCTCAAGGAGTTTAGTTCAGAATAAAAAAACATGGGACAAAAGCTAACAGGGATGGTCTGATTAAGTGACGGTTTTTTAAGAATGGAGGAAACATGGGTGTGTTTTTAAGTAATTGAGAAAGAAGTAGTAGATAGGAAAAGATTGAAGAAAAGAGAAAGAGGGAAGATAATAGCTGGGACAATCTTCCCGTGAAGTTGGGATGGGTTGGGGTCAAAGATACACACCTTTAGAAGGGTTTGCCTTGATAAGAAGTGTTACTTCTTTAACTGAGGCCGTGGGAGTGTGGGAGGAGTTAGTGGAGGGAGATGTTTGAATGAGTGAGATGAGGAAACTGGGCCTAGGAGGAGCTCACAGCTAACAGATTCAGTTTTTTCAATGAAGTATAGTGCAGTATTTGCTTCACTATTCACCTTCAAGCCAGGTAGGGAGAAGAGATCTCTGGGTGCAACTGGATCTTCTGTGTTTCCTTAACCCTTATCACGAGCAGAATTACACTTTATTCATGGTCACATTAGAATATTTTCTAAGTAGCATATACGTAGCAAAGTCCTTTGATCACAGCAGCCAAAAAAAGGAAGACCATTTCCCAGATTGCAGGCTTAACAAAGGCATTCCTTTAACAAAGCTAGTTGTTCATTCCTCCTCTTAATTCTTTTAGATAAGATAGAAACAGCACTATTTTACGCCCCCATTTTACAGATGAAGAAACTTAACTTAGTTTAAATGTTTAGAGTCAAAGATCATATTTGATACCTAGCAAAAATGGGGCTAGAACCTTGCAGTTATGGTGTCTCATTTCAAAGCAGTCCACCTATACTAATAACAACAATAATAGCAGGCATTTATATAGCACCAACTATGTTCCATACACTATGTTAAGCACTTTACAAATATCCTCATGACAACCCTTGGAGGAAGATTCCCCCTTCAACTCACAAAGGTCTGGAACCCACTCCATAGGAATGAAGCAGATTTCTTCTTTCCTTTCTTTAAATGGTTTTTGGGTGGTTGAAGACAATTCCTATCTTTCTACCAAGAAATCTGCTTCAGCTATGGATTTTATCTTTGCTTTTTGCTTTATTTCCAGTTCAGAGGCAAAAAAGAAACATTTCTCCCAGAGATAGGCATGGGAGAGGAAAACTATTTTTGAAATAAAATTTAGAAGCAGATATCGACTGGGCTCCCTTTTCCTCCTCTGTCTTAGACAAGAAGCTTTTATTAAGCTTGTTCTAAGCATTGTGCTAGAAACTGGGGATACAAAGCAGATCAAATAAAGGTCCCTGCCTTCATTTCTCAATATGCAAAATAGTCCTTCCTTTGCTGCTGAGAGCAGAAGGATATTGTTACAGACCATTTAGAGGGGAAGACCAATAACCAACAAGGAATGGTTATAACGGGAATTAAGGAGAAAGGGTTAATTGAAGGTTTTGATGAGTGCAGAGAACTTGAGATGCTGAGCATTGAACAAAGTGAAGAGAGCTAGAATGTAATTTTTTGCTTTCTCCTATGATTCTTCAGCTCTAACCTGAATTAGAACTTCTAGGGGGGCAGCTGTGATTTCTCCTCTGAACTGAATCTTAAGGTGGGTAGGTATAATTACAGGGGAATGGGATGATTAAGCTAAGCCGAATCATCTTTTTTTTTAATTTTTATTTTATTTGCATAACATATGTGTGGGTAATTCTTCAACAATAACCCTTACATAGCTTTCCGTTACAAATTTTTCCCCCCAACTCCCCACCCCTCCCCTAGATGGCAGGATATCCACTACATGTTAATTATGTTAAAATATTGGCAAATCGAATATATGTATACATATTTCCAAACTTATCATTGGTGTGCAAGAAAAATCTTATCTACACGAACGATATATCAGATAAAGGAAACACAATGTAAGCAAACATCAATCAAGGAGTATGAGAATGTTATGTTGTGGTCCACATTTCGCATCCCTCTCTCTGGGTGTATATGGCTTTCTTCAGTGAACAATTGGAGGTGGTTTGAAACATTTCATTGTTGAAGAGAGCCATGTCCATCAGAATTGATCGTCATATAGTACTGTTGTTGCTGTGTATAATGATCTCCTGGTTCTGCTCATTTCACTCAGCATCAGTTCATGTAAGTCTCTCCAGGCCTCTCTGAAATCATCTTGCTGGTCATTTCTTACAGAACAATAATATTCCATAACATTCATATACCATAATTTATTCAGCCATTCTCCAATTGAAGGGTATCTATTCAATTTCCAGTTTCTAGCCACTACAAAAAGGGCTGCCACAAACATTCTTGCACATGTGGGGCCTTTTCCTTCCTTTATGATTTCTTTGGGATATAAGCCCAATAGAAATGCTGCTGGGTCAAAGGGTATGCACAGTTTGATAACTTTTTGAGCATAGCTCCAAATTGTTCTCCAGAATGGCTGTATCCGTTCACAGCTCCACCAACAATGCATCAGTGTCCCAGCCCTCCCACATGCCCTCCAACATTCATCATTAACTTTTCCTGTCATTTTAGCCAATCTGACAGGTGTGAAGTGGTATCTCAGGGTTGTCTTGATTTGCATTTCTCTGATCAATAGTGATTTGGAGCACCTTTTCATATGACTATAAATAGTTTTAATTTCATCCTCTGAAAATTGTCTGTTCATATCCTTTGACCATTTATTGATTGGAGAATGGCTTGAATTTTTATAAATATGAGACAATTCTCTATATATTTTAGAGATGAGACCTTTATCAGAACCCTTAAATGTAAAGATGATTTCCCAATTTATTGCTTCCCTCCTAATCTTGTCTGCATTGATTTTGTTTGTACAAAAACTTTTTAATTTAATATAGTCAAAGTTATCTATCTGGTTTTCAATTAAAAGTTCCAGTTCTTCTTTGGACATAAATTTATTCCATCTCCACAGGTCTGAGAGGTAAACTATATTATGTTCCTCTAACTTGTTTACAAAATCACTCTTTATATCCAGATCATGAACCCATTTAGATCTTATCTTGGTATGTGGTGTTAGATGTGGGTCAAGCCCTAATTTCTTCCACACTAGTTTCCAGTTTTCCCAGCAGTTTTTGTCAAATAGTGAATACTTATCCCAAAAGCTGGGGTCTTTGGGTTTATCAAAAACCAAATTGCTATAGTTATTGCCTAGTTTGTCTTGTGATTCTATCCTATTCCACTGATCGACTACTCTATTTCTTAGCCAGTACCAAATGGTTTTGATGACCGCTGCTTTATAATATAGTTTTAGATCTGGTACAGCAAGTCCACCATCTTCAGCCTTTTTTTTCATTAATCCCCTTGAAATTCTAGACCTTTTGTTTTTCCAAATGAACTTTGCTACTATTTTTTCTAGATCTGTAAGATAATTTCTTGGGAGTTTGATTGGTATGGCACTAAATAAGTAAATTAGTTTGGGTAGTATTGTCATTTTTATTATATTCGCTCGTCCTACCCATGAGCATTTTAAGTTTTTCCAATTGACTAGGTCTGATTTGATTTGTGTGGAAAGTGTTTTGTAATTTAGTTCATATAGTTCCTGACTATCCCTTGACAGATAAATTCCCAAATATTTTATACTATCAACAGTTATTTTGAATGGAATTTCTTTTTGTATCTCTTGCTGCTGAACTTTATTGGTAATATATAAAAATGCTGATGATTTATGTGGATTTATTTTGTATCCTGCCACTTTGCTAAAGGTGTGAATTGTTTCTAGTAGTTTTTTAGTTGAGTCTCTAGGATTCTCTAAGTATACCATCATGTCATCTGCAAAGAGTGATAATTTGGTTTCCTCATTACCTACTCTAATTCCTTTAATCTCTTTTTCTTCTCTTATTGCTAAAGCTAACATTTCTAATACAATATTAAATAGTAATGGTGACAGTGGGCAGCCTTGTTTCACTCCTGATCTTATTGGGAATGGTTCTAGTTTGACTCCATTACATATGATGCTTGCTGAAGGTTTTAAGTAGATACTACTTATCATTTTAAGGAAAAGCCCATTTATTCCTATACTCTCCAGTGTTTTTAATAGGAATGGGTGTTGGATTTTATCAAAGGCTTTTTCTGCATCTATGGAGATAATCATATGATTTTTATTAATTTGGTTATTAATATAATTGATTATGCTAATAGTTTTCCTAATATTGAACCAGCCCTGCATTCCTGGTATAAATCCTACTTGGTCATGATGTATTATCCTGGGGATGACTTTCTGTAATCTTGTTGCTAAAATCTTATTTAAAATTTTTGCATCAATATTCATTAGGGAAATGGGTCTATAGTTTTCTTTCTCAGTTTTCTCCCTACCTGGTTTAGCTATCAGCACCATATCTGTGTCATAGAAGGAATTTGGTAGTACACCTTCTTTCCCTATTTTTTCGAATAGTTTATATAGTATTGGGATTAATTGTTCCTTGAATGTTTGGTAAAATTCACATGTAAATCCATCTGGTCCTGGAGATTTTTTCTTAGGGAGTTGATTAATAGCTTGTTCTATTTCTTTTTCTGAAATAGGGCTATTTAAATAATTTATTTCCTCTTCTGTTAATCTGGGCAATCTATATTTTTGTAGATACTCCTCCATTTCATTTACATTCTCAAATTTATTGGCATAAAGTTGGGCAAAGAGACTCCTAATTATTACTCTAATTTCCTCTTCATTGGAGGAAAGTTCTCCCTTATCATTTTTGAGACTAATAATTTGATTTTCCTCTTTTCTTTTTCTAATCAAATTAACTAAAGGCTTATCTATTTTGTTGGTTTTTTCATAAAACCAACTCTTACTTTTATTTATTAATTCAATAGTTTTCTTATTTTCAATTTTATTGATCTCCCCTTTAATTTTCAGAATTTCCAATTTGGTATTTAATTGAGGGTTTGTAATTTGGTCTTTTTCTAGCTTTTTTAATTGTAAGCCCAGTTCATTAATCTTCTCCTTCTCTGTTTTATGCAAGTAAGCATCTAGAGATATAAAATTACCCCTTATAACCGCTTTAGCCGAGTCCCACAAATTTTGGTATGTTGTCTCATTGTTGTCATTCTCCTGGATGAAATTTTCGATTGTGTCTATAATTTGCTCTTTCACCCATTCGTTCTTCAGGATTAGATTATTTAATTTCCAAATAACTTGCGGCCTATTTTCTCCTGGCCTTATATTACATGTGAGTTTTATTGCATCATGATCTGAGAAGGATGCATTTACTATTTCTGCTTTTCTGCAATTGATTTTGAGGTTTTCATGCCCTAACACATGATCAATTTTTGTATAAGTTCCATGAATCCCTGAGAAAAAAGTATACTCCCTTCTATCACCATTCAATTTCCTCCAGAGATCTATCATACCTAACTTTTCTAGCCTTTTGTTAACCTCCCTAACTTCTTTCTTATTTATTTTGGAATTTGATTTATCTAATTCTGAGAGAGCAAGGTTGAGATCTCCCACTAGTATAGTATTACTGTCTATTTCTCCTTGCATCTCTCTTAACTTCTCCTCTAGGAATTTGGATGCTATACCACTTGGTGCATATATGTTAAGTATTGATACTGCTTCATTGTCTATGGAACCCTTTAGTAAAATGTAGTTTCCTTCCTTATCTCTTTTAATTAGATCTATTTTTGTTTTTACTTGATCCGAGATAAGGATTGCTACCCCTGCCTTTCTTTGTTCACCTGAAGCATAGAAGATTCTGCTCCAGCCCTTTACCTTCACTCTGTATGTATCTCTATGTTTTAGATGTGTTTCTTGTAAACAACATATTGTAGGATTCTGGCTTTTAATCCAGTCTGCTACCCGCTTCCGTTTTATGGGAGAGTTCATCCCGTTCACATTCACAGTTAAAATAACTATATCTGTATTCCCTGCCATCTTATTTACCCAGAGTTATGATTTTCTCTTCCCTTTCCCCTCTCTCCCTTCCCCCCTCCCCAGTACTTTGCTCTTGAAGACCACCTCCCACCAATAATCCTCCTCCCTTTAGAGTCCCTCCCTCCCCTTTATACCTTTCCCCTAATCCTTCTATTAGTTTGTCCCTTTCCTTTTCTTCCCTCCCTCCTATCTTCCCACAAGGAGGGTCAGTGCTTTCTTTGAAGCCAAATGTGTCTGATATACTCTCTTAGAGTCCAATCTAATGAGAGTAAGGTTTACACAATCAATACTCATCGCCCTCCCTTCTTCCCCTCAATTATATTAGATCTTCTATGTCTCTTTATGAGATTTTGCCTTATTTTACCTCCTATATTTTTACTTTATTTTGCATCCTTTTCCCCCCTCCCCCCTTTTTCTTTTTCAGTATGGTATCCCTTCCACCTCTAATTTCTTTTCCATTATTATCAAAGAAAAATCAAATTATACTGCCATTCTTTAAAGGATACCTATAGTAGGAATATAGTTCTCAAGGGTTTTCCTTTTTACCTTTTTATGTTTCTCTTGAGTTCTCTATTTGGAGGTCAAATTTTTTGTTCAGATCAGGTCTTTTCATTAGAAATAGGTGAAATTCTCCTGTATCATTGAATGACCATCTTCTTCCCTGGAAGATGATGCTCATTCTAGCTGGATAACTTATTCTTGGCTGTAATCCAAGTTCTTTTGCCTTTCGGAATATCTGGTTCCAGTCCCTTCGATCCTTCAATGTGGAAGCTGACAGATCCTGTGTAATTCTAATGACAGTTCCTCGGTATTTGAACTGTTTCTTTCTAGCTGCTTGCAATATCTTTTCCTTGGTGCGATAGTCCTGAAATTTGGCCACGATATTCCTTGGGGTTTTAATTTTGGGGTCTCTTTCTGGAGGTGATCGGTGAATTCTTTCAATGCCAATTTTGCCTTCTGATTCTAAAACATCAGGGCAATTCTCTTTCATGATTTCCTGGAAGATAGCATCCAGGTTCTTTTTTTCATCGTGGCTTTCAGGGAGTCCGATAATCCTTAAATTGTCTCTCCTGGATCTGTTTTCCAAGTCAGTTGTTTTTCCTAGGAGATATTTCATATTTTCTTCTATTTTTTCATTTTTTTGTTTTTGTTTAACTGATTCTTGAAGTCTTATTGAGTCATTTACTTCTATTTGTTCAATTTTAATTTTTAGAGTATTATTTCCTTCAGTTATCTTTTTTAGCTCCTTTTGTAGCTGGCCAATTGAATTTCTGGATTCAATGCATTCTTTTTCCATTTTGCCAGTTTTATTTTTCAGTGAATTGTTGTCTTTTTCCAATTCACCAATTTTGTTTTTCAGTGAATTGTTGTCTTTTTCCAATTCACCAATTTTGTTTTTCAGTTCACCATTTTTATTTTCCAGTGAATTGGTGATTTTTTCCAATTCACCAATTTTGTTTTTCAGTGAACTGTTTTCTTTTTCCAATTCACCAGTCCTATTTTCCAGTGTTTGATATTTCTGTTGCCCTGATCTCAATTTATTTCCCTATTCTTCTTCTAGCTCTCTTTTGAGATTCTTTTTTTTTTTTTTTTTTTTTAATAAAG
>JAJPUD010001703.1:279146-297739 GCA_023553655.1 Myrmecobius fasciatus | reverse complement strand
TCAAATAGTGAGTTTTTATCCCAAAAACTGGGGTCTTTGGGTTTATCGAACACTAGATTATAATTGTCATTGACTATTTTGTTCTGTGAACCTAACCTATTCCACTGATCCACTACTCTATTTCTTATCCATCTTTTGAGATTCTTAATGCAATCATCCAGGTAAGCCTTCTGAAAGGGAGACCAACTTAAGTCTGCCTTTGTGGCTTCATCTGGGATTGTTTTCATAATGTCAGGATCTGGGGACTGTTCTATTTTTTCTCCGTAAAAGCTTTCTATGGTGAGAGCTCTCTTCTGCTTCTTGTTCATGATTTAAAGTTGGGATATTGGTCAAAAGCCGAGAAAACTGCAACAATTTATATTTGCCCTGGGGCAGTTTGCCGAGTTGACTTCCGGTCTGAGGCTGGTCAGGCTAGATTTGCACCAGGACCACGTTTTCAGCTTTTCTCAATCCACCCCCTTCCAAAGGCAGATCTGCCAAAGCACCTGCCCGCAAGCAGAGCAAAGTGGCCCAGGCGTCTCCCAGGGGCTTCCTGGGTGCCCAAAATCCGCCCCTCTATCGCAGCCCTGACTTCCGCCCCGGCTGGAGTCCGATCGCGACCAGAGGCCGATTTCCCCTGAGGCTAACCTTCTCCGGAGTTCTTTCAAGGTAGATCTTTTATAGAAGTGCGTTGTAGTCCAAATGCTTGGCGAGGACCTCACTCAGCAACCAGTTTTAAGGCTTACTTTGTCTGGATTTGAGGGAATGTCGGAGGGAGTTCACAGAGAAAGCTGTCCACAGTTCGCCATCTTGGCTCCGCCCTAAGCCGAATCATCTTTACAGTGTGATGAACAGCTCACTATATGAAAGCGCTCCAGGAAATTTGCTCTCTAGAGCTTGCTGCAAACCGGCTTGAATTTATGACTAGGCCTGACTGCTAAGTGCTGTCTGGGCCCTCAGAGACCTAAAAAGTTTCCAATATTTGGGATACTGTAGAGTAGTGGAAAGAGGTATGAACTTAAAGTTGTTAAGATCTGAGATCAAATCCTACCATTGCCCCATACTACTTGAATGATCTTAATTAAGTCACTTAATATCTCTATACCTCAGTTTACATATCTATAAAATAAGAGGGACTAAATGACCTCTAAGATCCTTTCAAGATCTGCAGTCCCACTATACAAACCTTGCACCCCCATCAATCACAGTCATTTATTATTTATCAACTGACATGCTAGGAGCAAGGGATACAAATATAGAAATGAGGTTGTCCCTAGCCTTGAGGAGATTATATTCTGCTAGGGGAAATATTCACAGATAAATGAATAAAAGGTTTTTTTTTTGACTGGATCAGTCATTTCATTAGTGTAAGGAGCACCCTGTGAAGTACTAGTCTATGCCCAGTGGCACCTCTCTATAATTTCTATTCTTAGAGAATATCTGGTGCCCCCAAAATTTTAGTGATTTGTTTAGGTCATACAGATTCTAAGGCTAAGTCTATACTGATCAGTGATTCTTAACCTGGTTCTATGAAATTTTAAAAATTTAATAATCGCATCTCAATATAATTGGTTTTCTTTGTAAGTTTATGTATCTTAATTTATGTATTTAAAAACTTTATTATGTGATGAGATCGAAAGATTTCATCAGAGTGCCTGCCAAAATGGGCAGTGACACAGAAAAGGTTAAGAATTATTGGGTTTTGCTATGATGCTTTTCAGAAGACATATACAAAATAGATATTAATAAATGAGAACTGAAAAAGACTGCTAGAAGGAAAAAACCCCTGGGATTATCTTGGGAAAGAGACCATGGTTCCAAGAGGCAAAGCTGAAAAGAGAGAATATTCAAGGGATGGAGGACAGCCTGAGCAAAGACAAAGAGGTGGGAAATGGGATTTGGTAAGTGGAGAATATCAAGAAAGTCAGTTGGGTTGGGCCACTGAGCCTGTGAATAGAACATATGAGGGAGAATAATGTGTAACTAACCTAGAAAAATAGAAAAGCTGGAGACAGACTGAGAAGAGTTTTAAATGCCAGTGGAGAAATTTATATTTTATCTCAGAGGCAATGGAGCATCACTGAGAATAGATAGTGAACAGAAAAGTGACCCTGTCACACCTATGCTTTGGGATCATCAATTTGACAGCTCTCTAGAGCAATGGTGTTAAAGTCAAGTAGAAATAGGGGCCACTAGTCCATACATAAGGATCCCTGTGGGACCACATTTTGAGTTAGAAAACCACATATTAACATTATATGTGTTCTATTGTGTTTTTGTTTATTTTGTTAAATAGTTCCTAATTACATTTTAATCTGATTCAGGCTTCACTTGGGAGTGTTGCAGACAGGGTTAGTATTTGAATGCTCTGATGTAGAAGATGGAGAGGTGAGAGATTGGATTAGGACCATCTAAAAAAACCAATTGGTAGATGATTGGTTGGTTGTTGTCCTCCATTCTCTAAGAACACCAAAATGACATTACCATGTTAGAATCAAGTTAGTCTTGATGAGACCAATATGAACTTGGAATGCTCTACCACAGGTTGGACACAAATAGTCACTATGAACATTTGGGGTAGATTCTCTAACTTTGAACATTTTGCATTTTTTTCTGAGCTAATTCAATTCTGCTTAGCTCACCTTCTCTGGGGAGGACATGCAGTCCTGTGCCAGTGTCTCCCATGTCATACAATCAATTCTAAAGTTCTTGGGAGAGACTTTGAGAGTGTCCTTGTATCATTTTTTTTCTGATCACCTTGTGAGCGTTCACCCTGTGTGAATTCTCCATAAAATAGTCTTTTTTATCAAGAAGATATTTGGCATTCGAACCATGTGGCCAGCCTAACAGAGCTGCACTTGGTGCAGTAGAGTTTGAATGATTGGCAGATGATTGTGCACTCAATGCAGCCTTCTGAGCTGAGATGCAATGAAGTATGGATCGATTCTCTGCTGTTTGTACTAACAATCAACACTTAGAAAACACCAGCCAGCACCACACCATCCTTAAGTGGAACCATCAGTTACAGCAAATGGCAAAGTTTTGAAGGCTGTGGAGAAGTTCATTTACCTCGGCAGTATACTTTCCAGGGTTGTCCACATTGATAATGAGATTGACACATGCACTGCCAGAGCTAGGTCAGTGTTTGGGAGACCTTAAAGGAAAGTGTGGGAGAGAAGAGAGGGATCAAACTGACTAGCAACAGAAGGTCTACAGAACCATTGTGCTGACCTCATTGTTGTCCCTCTGTGAAACCTGGGCAGTGTACCAGCATCATTCCAGGAAACTGAACTGCTTCCATTTGAATTGGTAAGATAAGGAGACTTTTATAGTAGTCCAGGAGAAAGAATAAAGAAAGGAGTGTGTGTATAAAGATAGGAGAAATGTGGAGGAGATGGAATCCGTAAGAGTTGAGGGTGAGCAGAGGGAAACTGATGAATCAAGGATGATGCTTAGATTACAAACTTGATGGTCTAAAAATGATGTTGCCTCCAGCAGAAAGAAGAAACATTGAGGAGGAATAGATTTAGGGACAAAGATAATGAGCTCTGTTTTGGTCAGAGAGGGTTCCAGATGCCTAAGGTACATCCAGGTAGAGTTATCAAACAGACAGTTAGAGATAAGGGGCAAGAGCTCAGATAAACTGGTAGGCTAAAATAGTTAAAATAGGTAAGCTGTGAACATAGATTTTGGAATCATTTTTTAGAGTTGATAGTGGGGGCTGATGAAATCTGCAACATAGAGATAAGAGAAGACCCCGGACTGACAGTATATCAAAGGGCAAGATAAGAACCTGTAAGGGAGTTTGAGAAAGATCAGGCTGATAGGCAGAAAGAGAACTCAATGGAGTCGTGTCACAAAAACCCAGGTAGGAGGATAGAGGCAGTCAGGGGTATCAGGAAGGGAGTAGTTGATGGTATCAAATCCTGTAGAGAAATCAGGAAGGAGGACTGAGAAAAGGTCATTTGATTTTGTAGTAAAATAATCATTGCTGATCTTTGAGAAAACCTTTTCAGTTGAATGATGGGAGTAGAAGCCAGACTCTGAAATGTTAAGAAATGAGTGAAATTGAGAAAGTGGAGGCAACAAGCAGTTTGTTGCTAAAAAGGAAGAGAGAAATAAGACTATATTTTGAAGAGATTGTAGAGCCAAGTGAAGGGTTTTTTTTAAGTAATATTATTTTTATGGAGGCACCTAAGTGGCTCAGTGGATAAAATGCTTCAGGAAGATCTGAATTCAAATCTAGCCTCAGTCACTCACTAGCTATGTGATCCTGAGCAAATCACTTAACTTCTATTTATCTTAATTTACTGGTGAAGGAAATGACAAGCTACTCCTGTGTTTTTGCCAAGAAAATCCCACACAGAGTCATGAAGGGGTGGATACTACTCTGAACAGCAAAATTGTTTTATTAATTAAATCTTTTTGTTTTCAAAATATATACATAGATAATTTTTGACATTCACCCCTACAAAACCCTGCGTTCTAATTTTTTACCCTCCCTTCCCCTGCTCCTTCCTCCAGTTGGCAAGCAATCCAGTATATGTTGAGCATGTGTAATTCCTCTCTCTATATTTCCACAAATTTCATGTTACTCCAGAAAAATCAGGTCAAAAAGGAAAAAAATGAGAAGGAAAACAAATTGCAAACAACAACAAAAAGAGTGAAAATACTATGTTGTCCACATTCAGTTCCCACTGGCCTCTCTCTGGGTGCATATGGTTTTCTTCATCACAAGATCACTGGAACTGGTCTGAATCATCTCATTGTTGACCAGAGCCATGTTCATCAGAATTGATCATCATATAATCTTGCTGTTGCCATATATAATGATCTCCTGGTTCTGCTCATTTCATTTAGCATCAGTTCATGTAAGTCTCTCCAGCCCTTTCTGAAATCATCTCTACTGATCATTTCTTACAGAACAATAATATTCCATAATATTCATATATCATAACTTGTTCAGCTATTCTCCAATGATGGTCATCTACTCAGTTTCAATTTTTTGCCACTCCAAAAAGGTCTGTCACAAACATTTTTGAACAGCAACATTTTTAATAATGATTTTTGGAATTCTGATTAGAAAGATGAATCCTGGGTGCTTTTAAAAACACATCGTAATAGAGAAAGCAAGCTGGTTTAAGAAATTAATTGGCATAATTCTTGATTTGTTGTAGGCAAAAGAAACAGTAATATTCCTTTTTCTAGCAAAAAAAGGTGTGTGTGTGTGTGTGTGTGTGTGTGTGTAGTGAGGTACTTATATATAAAATGTGCTTTGCTATTCTAATAACTCAGCTTAAAATGTCGTTTATTTTACTAGCTTATAGTCCCTGCTTTTGCCTTCATTGAATGAAGAATTTTTAAATATGAGGGAGATCCAGGAACATTTGTAGATAGTAGAGAAAGAACCCATGTTTAAGGAGAAGATAAAAATTAGGGGAAGAGAAAGGATGATGAAAGGGAGCAAGTTCCTGTGAGAGACAGAAATGGAGATCAAAGGCCCACGTTTTTTGCCTTGAGGGTAAAAGTAGTATCTGAACTTTCTAAAAGTCACAGGAAACTGAGCTTCTCAAATACCTCACCAAAGCTTCCTCCCTCTGTCCTTCCCCTCTCCCCAAGAACCTAATTCCCCCTTCCACCTTCAGAGTTTGAGAAAGATTCTCAGAAAGCCTCTCCAGCCAGCTCTGGGGGCTGTCCTTCACTGTGGCTCTGAGGGCACAAGCTCTGCCTCTGACCAGATGGGAAATCTTCACCCTGGTCACTGGCCAAAGCTCTTTAACCCTATTACTTACGTCAAGGATCCTCAAACTGTGGAGTTATCCTCTCTTGATCTTCTCATATAGGACCTTGTTTTCCTAAGAAAAGAGGCAATTGTCAGGAAAAAGTTGGGAACAAAAGTTTACCAGCTAATGTGATGAATGATTTTTTCTTATTCATTTTATTTTTTTCCAATTATATGTGAAGATAAATTTTAATATTTATTTTAAAAAATATATCAGTTATGCATGTGCAATCATATACAACATATTTCCATGTAAGTCATGTTGTAAAAGAATGGACCAAAAGAAAAAAGGCACAAAAAAATTTAAAAAGTGAAAAGAGTATGCTTGGATCTGCATTCAGAATCCACCTAATTCTTTCTTTGAATGTAGATATCATTTTTAGCATGAGTCCTTTGAAGTTGTCTTGGATCATTATATTGCTGAAAAGAGCTAAGTCATTCATAGTTCATCATCATACAATGTTGCTGTTAATTGTGTTCAGTGTTTTCCTGGTTCTGTTTGCTTCACTTTGTCTCAATTTGTGTAAATTTTTTCAGGTTTTTCTAAAATTTGTTTGCTCATCATTTTTTATAGTACTACAGTATTTCATTACATTTATATCTACAACTTGTTCAATTTTTCCTTAATTGATGGGCAAGTGATGGAAGGACTGAAGTAGTCAAGTTACTCTAGACAACATGGAGTAGAGTCAGGAAAGCAATCATCTTTCTCCAACAAACACCTGATTTATTTTTGTATGTATGAAGTAAATAGGGATAGGGGATATTGTATCATGGCAGTGTTGGGCAATAGGAGAACTAGATTTCAGAACTAGAATAAGAATCTTGGGCTCTGTCACTATACATGTGACCTTGGACAAGTTACTTCTTTACCCCAAATCTCAGTTTTCACATTTGTAAAATGAAAGGAGATGGAGCAATGGATGAAGATCTTTTAGCTCTAAGCCCATGATCATTTGGCAGCAGGATATTACTTTGGGAACCCTGTCTTGTGGACTTCTCCAAACTGCTCCTGAATTGAACACCAGGGTCCATTATTTCTTCTATTTGGTTATTCTCTTCCATCAATAAAGAATTTTATGGGTAGCTGAGGCTAAAAAATGCTAGTGGCAAAGCTTCTGGAGATAGTGAGACTTTTAGATTTTAGTCAGGCTGGTTCTTGGGCATTCAGACAACACACAAGAGGCTTTACTAGGTCTGCCCAAGTCATTTCTTCAGTCTGTTATAGTAGGTGGAGTCAAGAAGGTCTGATTTAGAATCCTCCTGTCCCAGACATCTATTGTGCAACCGCAGGCAAGTCAAGTCATCTCTCAGTTTCCTCATTTATAAAATGGGGTAATGGGGATAGAGCACCTTTTAAACCTTAAAACTCTCCTTGAATGTGTGCTATTATTTCCATTTTTTATTTGAACTTGTGATCTTTTGGCATTGTGGTCATATGGTCAGCTTCAGACTGTGGTGATGCCTTGGAATTGACTTTAGTGGCTTATAACATCTAAGATTTTTTCTAATTTTTTCTTTTTCTGTACTTTTCTAATCTTAAACCAATCAATTATTTTTTTATTTTTTATTTTTTTTCTTACTGAAGGCTTTTATTTTCAAAACATATGCAAGGATAATTTTTCAACATTGATCTTTGCAAAACCTTGTGTTCCAATTTCCCCCCACTGTTCCCCACCCCATTCCCTAGATGGCAAGCAATCCAATATATAAACATGGTAAAAATATAACATTTAAGATTTTTAAAAAAACAGATACATATCAATGCATTTATAAAGTAGCTCAGTCCCAAGGCACTGACAATTCTCTCCTGAAAATTTCTAAGGGAAAAGCTATACTGGTAGTAAAAAGCCCATGGGTTAGTTTCATTTAAAAAAAAAAAAAGTCAGATCTCAATTTCTGAATCCAGAATCAATGGTGTTGTGTGCTGGAGGGAAAAGAGGGTAGGGGGTGAGACCTGCACTCAGAATCATGGCTCTTTCCTGAGACTCTTGGATAAGTTCCTGTCCAGTTCTAACTCTGGGATTCTAACCAGGAGTATCTGGGAAGAAGAAGCCTTGCCTTCAAGCCACAGTTCTGGAATGGCCTGGCCTCTGTGTCTTGGGTCACAGTCATGGTCCGGTGAAGAGCTTACTTGTTTTAACTGGATTATAGGATCTTCAGGTCAGGAGGAGGTCAGAAGGGATTGAGACTAAAGACTTGAATCCCTACAGTAGAGAAAAGGGAGTTGAAGGGAAGCAACATCAAGAAGGAAGTCAGGAGGGGGGTCACAGCTCCAGAGTGACTGAGACCAGTCTCTCAGTGGAGAGAGCTCCGTATCTGCCTGTGGTGGAGAGGGTGGGGAAGGGGAAAATTGGAAGAACAGAAGAGGTAGAGTTGCTTTGTCCCTTGATGTCATACACTGTTATAAAATTCAATGACCATTCCGCATGCCTGGAATCAACTTCCTCTTTACCTCCCTTTTACAGATCCCTTTTTCCTGAAGACGCAGCTGAAGCACCATCTTTTTAAAATTAATTTTTATTTATTTCATTAAATATTTCTCAAATGTAAAATAATTTTGACAAGTATTTTTAAAAAAGAGTTCCAAATTCTCTCCCTCTCTTCTGTCCTTCCCTCCCTCTTTGACAAGGCAAGCAATTTGATAGTGATTGTGTGAAGTAATGCAAAACATAATCTCCCAATTAGCCACATTGCAAAAGAAAACACAAACAAAATAAAACAATAAAAATAAATAAAGTTAAACAAAATATGCTTCTGTCTGCATTCAGAGTTTATCAGTTCTGGCTCTGACGGTAGCATTTTTTTTCAACATTGATCTTTTGGAATTATCTTGGATCATTGTTTTTATCAGAGTAGCTAAGTCTTTCACAGTTGATCATCCTTATAATATTGCTGTTACCATATACATTGTTCTTCTGCTCATTTTACTTTGCATCAGTTCATACAAAGTGAAATATCCTCTTTTGCATGAATACTTTTCTGCGACTTCTAATATCCTCCTTTGGAAAACTTGTATTCAATTATTTTGAATTTAATCACTTTTATTTACTAATTACTTATTCATGCACTTGTTTTATTCTTTGTATTTGTGTCCCTAGCACTTAGCATAGTGCTTGGTACATTGCTGTCCCTTAATAAATTCTTTTTGATTAATTTGATTTATTCCTCTGAAAATTGTTGCTTCATATCTTTTAATCCATTACATAGTGGAGAATGTCCTTTATTCTTATATATTAACATTGACTTTCTACATATCTTGACTATAAGACATTAATCAGAAATAATTGCTCTGAAGTTTCCCTCCCTACACTTAACTATTTCTCTTGTAATTTTAGCTACATTGATTTTATTCATTCAATCCTTTCAAATTTTTACATAATCAAAACTGTCCATTTTGTTTTCTATGATAAGTTCTATCCTATGTCTAGCTAAGAATTCTCTATCTACTTATAGTTATGCAAAGGTGTCTCTCTGCCTCCTTTATTTTTTAAGATGATGTGACCTTTTATATTTATATTATGTATCTTTTTTTAACACAATGTAGTGTATTATATAAAAAGTTAGTCTAAACCTAATTTCTGCCCAAATTGCTTTCCATTTTTCTTTTCTTTTTCTTTTTTGCTGGTCAGTGCTTTTGATTTTTATTTATTTATTTATTTATTTTTTAATTAAAAGCTTTTTATTTACAAAACATATGGGTGATTTTTCTACATTGACTTTTGCAAAAAACTTTTTTTTTGTTCCAAGCTTTTCCCCTCCTTCCTCTCACCCCCACCCCTAGATGACAGGTAATCTAATACATGCTAAATATGATAAATTATATGACAAATCCAATATATGTATACATATCTATACAGTTATCTTACTGCACAAGAAACATCAGATCTAGAAAGAGAGAAGAAAAAAAACAACCTAAGAAGGAAAACAAAATGCATGGAAATAGTCACAGAAAGCGTTAAAATGCTATGTTGTGGTTCACACTCAGTTCCCACAGGCCTCTCTCTAGATGTATATGACTTTCTTCATCGCTGAACAATAGGAACTGGTTTGAATCACATCATTGTTGAAGAGAACCATGTCCATCAGAATTGATCATTGTATAGTCTTGTTGCTGTGTATAATGTTCTCCTGGTTCTGCTGATTTCACTCAGCATCAGTTCATGCAAGTCTCTCCAGGTCTCCCTGAAATCATCCTGCTGGTCATTTCTTACAGAACAATAATATTCCATGACATTCATATACCATAATTTATTCAGCCATTCTCCAATTGATGGGCATCCTTTCAATTTCCAGTTTCTTGCCACTACAAAAAGGGCTGCCACAAACATTTTTGCACATGTGGGTCCCTTTCCCTCCTTTAAAATCTCTTTGGGATATAGGCCCAATAGAAACACTGCTGGGTCAAATGGTATGCACAGTTTGATAACTTTTTGAGCATAGTTCCAAATTGCTCTCCAGAATGGTTGGATCCATTCATATTTCCATCAACAATGTATCAGTGTTCCAATTTTCCCACATCCCCTCCAACATTCATCATTATCATTTCCTGTAATTTTAGCCAATCTGACAGGTGTGTAGTGATATCTCAGAGTTGTCTTAATTTGCATTTCTCTGATCAATAGTGATTTGGAGCACCTTTTCATGTGACTAGAAATAGTTTCAATTTCTTCATCTGAAAATTGTCTGTTGATATCTTTTGACCATTTATCAATTGGAGAATGGCTTGAATTCTTATATATTTGAGTCAATTCTCGATATATTTTAGAAATGAGGCCTTTATGAGAACCTTTGAATGTAAAAATATTTTCCCAGTTTACTGCTACCCTTCTAATCTTGTCTGCATTCATTTTGTTTGTACAAAAACTTTTTAACTTGATATAGTCAAACTTATCTATTTTGTGATTAATGATGATCTCTAGTTCTTCTTTGGTCACAAATTCCTTCCCCCTCCACAGGTCTGAGAGGTAAACCATACTACATTGTTTTAATTTGTTTATAATATTCTTTATGCCTAGATCATGAATCCATTTTGACCTTATCTTGGTATATGGTGTTAGGTGTGGGTCAATGCCTAGTTTCTTCCATACTAGTTTCCAATTATACCAGCAGTTTTTGTCAAATAGTGAGTTTTTATCCCCAAAACTGGGGTCTTTGGGTTTATCAAACACTAGATTACTATTGTCATTGAGTATTTTGTCCTGTGAACCTAACCTATTCCACTGATCCACTACTTTATTTCTTAGCCAGTACCAAATGGTTTTGATGACCACTGCTTTATAATATAGTTTTAGATCTGGTACAGCTAGGCCACCCTCATTTGCATTTTTTTTCATTAATTCCCTTGAGATTCTTGACCTTTTGTTTTTCCAGATGAATTTTGTTGTTATTTTTTCTAGGTCAGTTAAATAATCTCTTGGGAGTTTGATTGGTATAGCACTAAATAGATAGATTAGTTTAGGTAGTATTGCCATCTTTATTATATTCGCTCGACCTATCCAAGAGCACTTGATATTTTTCCAATTGTTTAGATTTGACTTTATTTGTATGGAGAGTGTTTTGTAGTTTTGCTCATATAGATCCTGACTTTCCCTTGGCAGATATATTCGCAAATATTTTATAGTATCAAAAGTTATTTTGAATGGAATTTCTCTTTGTACCTCTTGCTGTTGCATTTTGTTGGTGATGTATAAAAATTCTGATGATTTATGTGGATTTATTCTGTATCCTGCAACTTTGCTAAAGTTGTGGATTAATTCTAATAGTTTTTTAGTTGATTCTCTAGGGTTCTCTAAGTAGACCATCATATCATCTGCAAAGAGTGATCATTTGGTTTCCTCATGACCTACTCTAATTCCTTTAATCTCTTTTTCTTGTCTTATTGACAAAGCTAGCATTTCTAATACAATGTTGAATAGTAATGGTGATAGTGGGCAACCTTGTTTCACCCCTGATCTTACTGGGAATGGTTCCAGTTTATCACTATTACATATGATGCTAGCTGATGGTTTTAAATAGATGCTACTGACTATTTTAAGGAAAAGTCGATTAATTCCTATACTCTCTAGTGTTTTTAATAGGAATGGATGTTGGATTTTATCAAATGCTTTTTCTGCATCTATTGAGATTATCATATGTTTTTTGTTAATTTGGTTATTGATTTAGTCAATTATGTTAATAGTTTTCCTAATATTGAACCATCCCTGCATTCCTGATATAAATCCTACTTGGTCATGGTGTATTATTCTGGGAATGATTTTCTGTAATCTCTTTGCTAATATTTTATTTAAGATTTTTGCATCAATATTCATTAGGGAGATTGGTCTATAATTTTCTTTCTCTGTTTTTGTTTTACCTGGTTTAGGTATCAGTACCATGTCTGTATCATAAAAGGAGTTTGGTAGGAGTCCTTCATTCCCTATTTTTTCAAATAGTTTATATAATATTGGAGTTAATTGTTCTTTAAATATTTGGTAGAATTCACATGTAAATCCATCTGGTCCTGGGGATTTTTTCTTAGGGAGCTGATTAATGACTTGTTCTATTTCTTTTTCTAAAATGGGACTATTTAAGTAATTTATTTCCTCTTCTGTTAATCTGGGCAATCTATATTTTTGTAGATATTCCTCCATTTCACTTAGATTATCAAATTTATTGGCATAAAGTTGGGCAAAGTAACTCCTGATTATTGCTCTAATTTCCTCTTCATTGGTGGAAAGGTTCTCCCTTTTCATTTTTGAGACTAACAATTTGATTTTCCTCTTTCCTTTTTCTAATCAGATTAACTAGAGGTTTATCTATTTTGTTGTTTTTTTCATAAAACCAACTTTTGGTTTTATTTATTAATTCAATAGTTTTTTTTACTTTCACTTTTATTAATCTCTCTTTTTATTTTTAGGATTTCAAGTTGATTGGAGGTTTTTAATTTGTTCTTTCTCTAGCTTTTTTAGTTGCAAGCCCAATTCATTGATTTTCTCTTTCTGTATTTTATGTAAATAAGCATTTAGAGATATAAAATTTC
This sequence comes from Myrmecobius fasciatus, assembly GCA_023553655.1. Taxonomy (NCBI): domain Eukaryota; kingdom Metazoa; phylum Chordata; class Mammalia; order Dasyuromorphia; family Myrmecobiidae; genus Myrmecobius; species Myrmecobius fasciatus. The sequence continues at coordinate 284,957 of JAJPUD010001703.1, read as the reverse complement.
CCCTTATTACCGCTTTGGCTGTATCCCACAAATTTTGGTATGTTGTCTCATTATTATCATTCTCTTGGATGAAATTAGTAATTGTGTATGTAATTTGCTGTTTCACCCATTCATTCTTTAGGATAAAATTATTTAATTTCCAGTTGCTTTTTGGTCTATTTTCTCCTGTCCTTATATTGCATGTGATTTTTATTCCGTCATGATCTGAAAAAAATACATTTACTATTTCTGCCTTCCTGCGTTTGATTTTGAGGTTTTTGTGTCCTAACACATGGTCAATTTTTGTATAAGTTCTATAGACTGCTGAGAAGAAAGTAAACTCCTTTCTATCTCCATTTAATTTCCTCCAAAGATCTATCATACCTAATTTTTCTAACATTTTGTTTACCTCCTTAACTTCTTTCTTATTTATTTTGTGGTTTGATTTATCTAGTTCTGAGAGAGGGAGGTTGAGATTCCCCACTATTATAGTTTTGCTGTCTATTTCTTCTTGCATCTCTCTGAACTTTTCCTCTAGGAATTTCCATGTTATACCACTTGGTGCATATATGTTTAGTATTGATATTGCTTCATTGTCTATGGTACCCTTTAGGAAGATATAATTTCCTTCTTTGTCTCTTTTAATTATGTCTATCTTTGCTTTTACTTGGTCAGAGATCAGGATTGCCATCCTTGCTTTTTTTTGTTCCCCTGAAGTATAATAGATTCTGCTCTAGCCTTTTACCTTCACCCTGTATGTATCTCTATGTTTTAGATATGTTTCTTGTATACAATATATTGTTGGATTCTGTTTTTTAATCCAGTCTGCTATCTGCTTCCGCTTTATGGGAGAGTTCATTCCATTCACATTCACAGTTAAAATAACTAATTCTGTATTTCCTGCCATCTTATTTACCCTATCTTATGCTTTTCTCTTTCTTATCCCCTTTCCCTTCTCCCTACTATTTTGCTTTTGATAACCACTTCCCTCTAACAATCCTTCCCCTTTAGAGTCCCATCCCTTTTCCCCCCTTTCCCTCCTGTTCCCTTATAAGATAGGACAAGTTTCTTTTTGATACCCAATACTTCTTTTATTCCCTCAGAGCCTAATCTGATGAGATGGAGATTAACACAATTCTCATTCCCCTCCCTTTTTCCCCCCTCCATCATTATTGGTTTTCTTTGCCTCTACATGTGATGTAATTTCCCTTATTTTACCTCCTTTTCCTCTTCTTCCAGTGTTATCCCTTTTCTACCTCTAATTTCTTTTTTCAGTTTATCATATCATAATAATCATAAAATCACAATAATCATATAATAATCATAATGTAAAAATAAATTCATAAAATCAACCCTCATTCTATAAGTATCTATAACATAAATATAGTTCTCAAGAGTTTTTTTTTCTTGTTGCCTTTTTATGTTTCTCTTGTGTTCTGTGTTTGTAGATCAAATTTTTTGTTCAGTTCTGGTCTTTTCAGTAGAAATAGGTGAAAGTCACCTATATTATTGAATGACCATCTTCTTCCCTGGAAGATAATGCTCATTCTAGCTGACTAACTTATTCTTGGCTGTAATCCAAGTTCCCTTGCCCTTCAGAATATCTTATTCCAGGCTCTTCGATGCTTCAAAATAGAAGCTGCTAGGTCCTGTGTGATCCTAATTGTGGCTCCTCGATATTTAAGTTGTTTCTTCCTGGCTTCTCATAATATCTTTTCCTTGGTATGATAGTTCTGGAATTTAGCCACGATATTTCTGGGGGACTTAATTTTGGGGTTTCTTTCAGGAGGTGATCGGTGGATTGTTTCAATAAGTATTTTGCCTTCTGGGTCTAAAATATCAGGGCAGTTTTCTTTTATGATTTCCTGGAAGATAGTGTCTAGGTTCTTTTTTTCATCATGGCTTTCAGGAAGCCCTATAATCCTTAGATTGTCTCTCCTAGATCTATTTTCCAGGCAAGTTGTTTTTTCTAGGAGATATTTCATGTTTTTCTCTATGTTTTCATTTTTTTGTTTTTGTTTGACTGATTCTTGAAGTCTTGATGAGTCATTCATTTCCAATTATTCGATTCTAATTTTTAATGTCTTATTTTCTTCAGTTACTGTTTTTAGCTCCTTTTGTAATTGTCCATTTTGTTCCTTGTAGTCTTTTTCCATTTTTCCATTTTATTTTGCAGTGATCTCATTTCATTTCCCCATGTTTCTTCCAACTCTCTTTTAAGATCTTGCTTTCCATTTTTCACTGGGTTCCTTTCTTGAGGTCACCTAGCTTTCATAAGGGTCTTATGTAGTTTGAACACTTATTTGTGTACAAATTTCATTCCTCTATTAGACTGGCAAACATCTTGAGAATGGAGATTGTGCTTAGCATGCATGCAAGAGGTGCTGTTTGTGATAGAACTGAAATATGTTCTAGCCACAACTATTCACATTTCTTTTTTTAATGATTACAAGATGTTTATTTCATAAAAATTCTGTTTTCACTTACTTTTGCACATGTTGTATTTTTCTAGGAGAATGTAACCTCCTTGAGGGTAAGGATTTCCTTTATGTCTTTGGGTGTCTCGTTCTTAAGTTCCAAGAACTTAGTAAATGCTTGTTGAATAGAAATGGAATCTGGTAGTGCATGTATTTGCCAGTCCCCTCTTATACTCATTTTAAAGTTCCATATATCTGCTAGACATTTCCTACTGAGAGATGCCATTAGTCCTGTGTACAGGAAGGGTAGTGACATATTCTGAACTTAATGACTAGTCAAGTTTGTAGTGCTATAAGGTTGTGCCTACTTATGGTTTTGGATCTACTTTGGGTCCTCAGATCTATTTCCCTGCCCCAGCCCCAGATTTTTAAGTTTTGAATTCCAAGACTTAGTTCACAGGGTTTTGTCACATTCATTTATTCTCTCAATACATATTTATGATAATAACTAGTGTTGTGCTAAAGCCAGTTCCTAAAAATTCAAGGGAGCTGAGTGTGAACATTTATATCTCAGAAATCAGCAAGTGCTACACATTAGTGTTTAATTTATTATTTGGATGGTTGTCTAGATTTTTGTAGAAATGTTTATTAATGTGGAGTAAAGAGATGAAAAACAAACTTCTTTGTGAAATGTTTTGAATTCTTGGACTTGATTCATTGGATTTTGGCCTAATCATTTATTGACCTGATAAATATTTACTTTCTTTTCCCCCTATAGATATTTACAATAATATTAACTGATATTTATCTAGCACTTTATGTAGTGACTGAAGGTTTTATGAGGGTGATCATTACTGACTTGTAAGCTTAATGGAGTGAGGGAGCATTTGAGATAAGCTTTTAAAAAAGGAAAAAGCACATTCACATAGGGAGAAATCAGAGGAAAAGCAAATAGATAGTAAAATGCATGGTGCATTTGGAAGACAAGAAGCAAGCTAGTTCGGTCAGAACTTAGAGTATGTGGGGAGGTTTTTGGGGAAGTTGAATCTGGAAACAAAGTGTGGTGATAGATTGTTGAAGGCATTAAATGACTGAGTTTGACATTTACTCAGGTGGCCAGGACCACTAATGATTTTTAAATAGTGGAATGAAATGACAAGATTCGTATCTAAGAAAGATTATTCTGACAGAGGCTCACTGCTTTAGAGGGGGGAGAGATGACTGAAGAAAAGTTCTGATACCATTGAAATGGTTGGTAATAGGTGGTTACAATCTGTGGCCAGCTGGTGGCAGCTGGAATAAGGTGAATGGATGACAATATATGCTTTGAAGGTAGAACTGATAAGGAGTTGGTAGTTACTCAGATATAAGAAATGAGGTAGATGGAGAAGTTAAAGAAGACTTATTTATGAACAAGTGGGCCAGTGTAATGTCTAGAGAGATAGAGTGAAATTAGGGAAAAAAGCAGGTTGAAGCAGGTTTAAATGGAAAGAAAATAGAGTAGATTTTAAACACATATTTAAAATGTTGGTGGGACATCCAGGTAGATATGTCCTATGAGTAATTGGAAATTTGGGTCAATAAATATAGATTTCTGAGTCTTCAGCTTAGAGATAGCACTTGATATTGTCAGGAAAGAGAGAATGAAAGAAGCAGAAAAGAGCCCAAGGACAGAACTTTGGGAAACACATTAAAAAGTGAACAAGAAGACAAAGAACCCAGGAAGAAGATAAAGAAGACATGGTTAGAAAAGTAGGAAAAGAACCAAGCTAAGGGAGGAGAAAGTGTCTACTAGAAGAGAGGGGTCAACAGTAGGGACAATGAGGAGGATAAGGACCAAAAAGACACATTTAATTTGGTGATGATCTTTGAAAGAATACATACATGAGAATCTTAGAATTGATCTGGGGTAGAGGCCAGATTGGGAGTGAGTAAGGAAGAAATGACATTAGGGATACGAATTTCCTTTTAAAGAAGCTTGGCAATGAAGAAAGGAAGAGAAAGCTGGATTATTAGGCTTAAATGACCATTATATGTTTATGTTTATATGTTTAAAGGAGGGAAAGGGACCCACATGTGCAAAAATGTTTGTGGCAGCCCTTTTTGTAGTGGCAAGAAACTGGAAATTGAAAAGATGCCCATAAATTGGAGAATGGCTGAATAAATTATGGTATATGAATGTTATGGAATATTATTGTTCTGTAAGAAATGACCAACAGGAGGATTTCAGAGAAATTTTATGTTATATTATATGTTATAAAACATTTTTCCCAAGGTTGGTTGGTTGGCTTGTTTTTTTCCCTGACCAGCTCAGGTTACTTGGCTCTCTTTTTCTCCAGGAAGGGCTTTTCCAGAATCTAATCAATTCAATTTTTCAAAATCAGAACTATTTGCAAGATAAGATAATAATAATGAATTCTTTGTCTTCTCTGACAGTTGGTGAAATTGACCGTTTTCCTTCATTGCTTTTGTTCAGTTATAAGGGTTAAAAAAGTTGTGATAGGGATAGTGGTCAGATAGATTGCTTTCTGGGGACTCTTGGTCTTCCTCTCTTCTCCTTATTATATCTTTGACTGGAATCAGGGTGAAACTGCTGTGTGCAAGACAGGCTGAAACTGTGGTTTCCTAGCTATTTTCTAGTTTGGGGAGGACCAAGGAGGATGCTGACTGGTCAGTTAATTTTTATGGTTTCACTTTCATATCAGATAGAATCCCCAGGGAAGCCCTGAAACCTCTAAGCAGGAAGTCAGAGTCTGCTCTGAGTCTGCCCAGACTCTCCCCATTCTTTCAGCTGCTCTGCACCATGCAAACCTGTGTCCTTTCACATTTTGTCCTTTAAAGTAGAAGAACCTGCAGAGCCTAATGAGCTCCTACCAGTCAAAGTTTCTCCAGCTTCTGCTGTGCATGATGCCAAAGATCATGATGAACCAACCCTGATGGGCAGGTACGGTTGGGTCCAGATTTGTCACATAGTTGGACTAGGAGGTAGAGTCATAGTTATAGCATTTTCACACAGGAAAGGACCTTAGAAATTATCAAAATCCAACCCTCTAATTTTTTTTATAAAGCTTTTTATTTACAAAACATATGAGTGACCTTTCAACATTGACCTTTGCAAAAAAACTTTTTTTCCCAAGCTTTTCCTTTCCTTCCCCCCACCCCCACCCCTAGATGACAGGTAATCTAATACATGCTAGATAGGATAAATTATATGACAAATACAATACATGTATACATATCTATACAGTTATCTTACTGCACAAGAAACATCAGATCTAGAAAGAGAAAAGAAAAAAACAACCTAAGAAGGAAAACAGAATGCATGGAAATATTCACAGAAAGCGTTAAAATGCTGTGTTGTGGTTCACTCTCAGTTCCCACAGGCCTCTCTCTGGATGTATATGACTATCTTCAT
>JAJPUD010001703.1:254291-278746 GCA_023553655.1 Myrmecobius fasciatus | reverse complement strand
TCAAATAGTGAGTTTTTATCCCAAAAACTGGGGTCTTTGGGTTTATCAAACACTAGATTACAATTGTCATTGAGTATTTCAACCCTCTAATTTTTCAGGTGAGGAAACTTAAGTCCTAGAAAGCTTAGTTAAATTTTGGGTCCAAAGCCTCATAGCTAGTTAAAAGGTAGGATGTCATTAAGAGATCCCACCTTGAAGCCAGAAAGACCAGGAGGTCCAACTTCTGACTCATTTTGGAGGTGGGAAAAATCACCAAACCTCTCATTGTTCTAGGAAACTCTCCTAGAACATAATTTGCAAAGAAAATGCTCTTCTACTGATATTGGTAGAGGAGATTTCTTCTCCTGGGAGTTCCCTATATCAAGGACACTACATATCTAGTTCCTATTCCCATCTCACAACTAGTTAGGATAAGAATCTGGATTAGAACCCAGGTTCAGTGTTCATTCCATTCTGGAAGGTTGTTTCAATCATGATTTGAGGGATGAAGGTTTCTCTGGACCAAATCTCACCCACTATTGCCTAAAATCCTGCTAGAGATTCATTCCTTTGAGAAAAATGTTACCCAAGGCCAGGAGAGTCTAAGACCTTGTTTTTAAAAATGGATAAGTATATTTCAATCTAATTTTTCTTACTTTGTATACTTCTATATTTTATTTTATGCATCAGAAAATATTATTTTGAAAAAGAGGTCCATAGGTTTCACCAGTCTGTCAAAGGAGTCCTTTATGAAACCCACCAAAAAAAAAAACCCATTAGGACCCTCTTTGCCTAAAGGAAAAATAAAACAAAATAAGAAAACTGACTCAATGAAATTATATACAAACAAGTCTTTTCTATGACCTAGGAACAAATTGATTGGCTTGTTTGGCACAATTAAGGGTAACCTACTCTTTTTTTTCCATTCTGTGCTCCCCACCTAATTCTCATGGAAGATGGCAGTTCCCTAGGTAGCTGTCCTGTTGTGTCAAACTTGAATCTTTCCACAACCGATGAATTTCCTTGTACTGTTGATTCTGTTTTCACAACCATCTCTTGGCATTGGGTGCCTTTTCTCTACTCACCCAGCCATCACCCTAATTCAAGCCCTCATCACCTCTTGCCTGGAGGATTACAATAGCCTCTTAATAGGTTCCTCTGCTTCTAGTCTCTCCTTTCTTCACATGACTGCCAGAGTAATCTATTTAATGCACAGTTCTGATTCCATCACTAATCTACTTGAATGGCTTCAGTAGTATCTTATTACTTCCACTATAAAACATCTTGGTTTCTTCAACCTGGCATTTAAAGCCCTCCATACTTTGGGTCCCAAATCTCCCTTCATCTTTATCTCACATTACTTCTCTTCTTAAATTCTATGATTCAGTGAAACCAGATTGCCAGTTCTCAAACTCAGGATCCCATCTCTTGCTCCCAATCCTGTGCAGAAGTCATTCCCCTTTGCCTGGAATGCACCCCTCTGTTATATCTCCCTCTCAACATTCTTATCTTCTTTCAAAGCTCAAATAGCTAAGAACTCTTTGAAAACAAAGGACAAACAACAAGAAGCAATAAGAATTGGCAGCATAGTGGGTAGATCACCAGACCTGGAGTCAGGAAGACGAGTTCAAATCCAGCATCAGACACTTAATAGCTGTGTGACCCTGAGCAAGTCCCTTAACCCTGTTTGCCTCAGTTTCCTCCTATGTAAAATGGGCTGGAGGAGGAAATGATAAGCCATTTTAGTACCTTTGCCAAGAAAACCCCATATGAAGTCACAAAGAGTTGGACACTCCTCAAAATTACTGAAAAAACATCCCCAAAGTCATCTTTGATCCTTCTGAGTTATTTGGGGGAATCTTTCCCTTCTCAAATTACCTTGCATTTAATTATATGTGGATATATTATATATTCTTCTCCTCTTCAATAGCTTGAAAGTAGGGTTTTTCTGTTAAATCTCTGAGTCAGGGCCTTTAAGAATACCTTGCACAAAATAGATGCTTAGTAAACGTTTGTTGAATTGATTGGTCCTCATGATTTCTTCAATGAGCTTCAAGTTTTCTCAAACTGGTCTCTTCTATCTTTCTTGGAGAGACTTATAGTCCTAATCTTGTTCCTTTGGATCCTGGTCCATTTTCTTGAAACATTTAGCTCTTTAAAAACACACTTAATTGATAAATTTTGTTTATATATAACCTAAGTTTTCCCAACATAAACCTCCACTGCCACCCCTTATAACAAAGAATTTTAAAACAGAAAAAAATAGTTCAGGAAAACAAACCAACACATTAATTGAGGTTAATGTGCTGTGCTTTATATCCATAGTGACTTATTTCTGGAAAGAAGAGAGGGAAATATATTCTCATATCTCCTTTAAATTAGCCAAACTTGGTCATTAGAATTTCTCAGCATTCTTTTTTGATGTTTGTGGTTCTATTCACATTCTTGTAGTTATTGTGTATATTGTTTTCCTAGTAATTTATTCACTTTGCAGCAGTTCATTTAACTCTTCCCAAGTTTTACAAGACACTACACCATTATACTCACATACCACAACTGGTTTTGATGTACCCAGTTGATGGGCTTTGCTATACTGCTTTGCCACTACAGAAAAGTTATCAGCAAACTCTTAGGTTATGTACTTACGTTGAAGTTGTAATTCCAGGCTAGCATTCCTGCCTATCCTCAGTAATGGTCATAGGGTCTTTCTCAGTGGCAATACTGCCATTTCTGAAACCTATCTGCTGACAATAGTTCCTTCTTCCCAAGAGTAGATTGCTTTCTCTTCTTCAGAGCTCCCACCCTAATTGGACCATCTGCCCAGAACTTGAGGGGTGCCTCTAGTCCTTAGTTCATTTGAAGAACTGGCATGACCAATAGGTCCCAAGCCCAATGACTGATCAAGTCTTTCCAAAATCAGGTTATTATTGTGTTCCTTCTTCATGACATCCCCCTCAAGAGTTCTCTTAGGGGATTGAGTGGCTTTTCAAAAGCCACTTATTATCATTCTAAAATATCTACTACTTAAAAAATGTATGGTAGTATTAAACAATTTCCATTAGAAAGAGAAAGATCTCTTTCTCTCAAATTTAGTGTTTGATCTAGACATACAATTTTCACTTCCATTCTCATTCTTAGTCAACAGCCCTACTTATCTCTATTAATATTTTATTATTTAATGTCCTTTTTAAATATGTATGATAATATCTACTAATTAGTGCCACTGCATCAGTCTTAGACTGAGCCACTTAGTGACACTCCCACTTTCACCGCAACAAGATATAAGTATTGGAATTGATGATGCCTTTAGCACATATTTAGTATTCAGTAAATATTTTTGATTGACCAAGTATATACTCAATATGAGGCTTCAAAAGATGAGACACATGAGAATTACAGAAAGAGCTGGAGCAACCTTAGAGATCATTCAGCCCAAACTTTTCATGTTATCTATGAAGAAATAGAAGATGGCGCAGGGGAAAAAACAACTTGGAAAAGAGATCAGGTTGCTACTGACACTCAGACTTTAAAGTGACAAGTGAAGTTCCACAAGGCCAGAAATGGTGGGTACTTAGGAATCTGAATGGGCTGATTCAAGTCCCTAGCCAATGTTTATGTTGATATTGATTTGCAGGAGGGTGCAGCTGCTGAAGGAGAGGATAAAGGTGAAGGTGAACGTAAAGTTCTGGGTGAAAATGAAGCGGTAGGAGAAAATGAAGATGAACCCAAGGGTCAGAACAAAGATGAAATTCAAGGGGAAAGTCAAGGTCAAGGTACAAAAGAAGAAGACAAGAAGGATAAAGAAGACCATAGAAAGGGAGGTGCAGGGGAAGATGCAGAAAAAGATGAAGGTGGAAAAGAAGGTATAAAGGAAGGTGAAGGAGAAGGTGAGGATGACAGTGAAGATGAGGATGAAGATGAAGATGAGGAAGAAGAGGAAGAGGAAGAGGAAAATGAGGAGCCTCTGTCACTAGAATGGCCTGAAACAAAAACTAAACAGGCCATTTACCTCTTCATTTTTCCCATCATTTTCCCTTTGTGGCTGACAGTTCCAGATGTCAGGAGACCGGTAAGATATATCTGCCTGTAATCCTCTCCCTTAAGGAGGTCTTATGGAAGTTTTCCAATGTTCAGGGCTCACTTTTGAGAGGCATCCACTCATGTTTGTGGGCAGAATCTTTCAAATTCTAGAATTGAAATGAGGCCATGACTCAAAATTCATTGAAGTTACAGTTTCAGTTTTGGAGACTTCACCACATAGAAAAACACCCCTTTAAATAAAAGTCTAGGGGTAGCTAGGTGGCAAAGTGGACTTCAGGCCTGAAATCAGGAGGGCCTGAGTTCTAATTTGACCTGGGACACTTAATACTTCCTAGCTGTGTGACCCTGGGCAAGTCACTTAACCCCAATTGCCTCAGCAAAAAATAAATAAATAAAAGTCTAGCTGAATATGACTTAAATATATTTTAAGGAGGAGTTAGCAGTCAGAGAATTTTGTTCTGGTTCCCCGAGTGATAATATTTGAAAACCTGTCCCTTCATTTTACTATCTGTAAAAAGGGAAATGCCATTTGTTCCCTTCAATTTCACAGGGTCATTGGGAGGATAAGATGAAATCATAGAGTAATTTTAAAGCACTTAGAAATCATAACAATATTATTATTAGTAATAATAGTAAACAATGCTCTTCTATATTTCCAGGTGATATAGTGTACTAGAAAAAAAGTTCAGGAGTCAGGAAAACCTGTGTTCCACTTTTACCATCACCACTAATTATTGTGTGACTTTGGGCAAGTCACAACTGTTTGTTTCCCTATTTAACTTATAAAAATATGGTGAAAATCAATTGAAAAAATGTATGTTAAAACATTGAAAAGTATTAAATATTTTATACATTTGGTATTTATTATTGTGAATACCAGTTTGTTTTTGTTTTTATTTTTGGTTTTTTTTTTTTTTTTTTTTTTTGCTGATTTGAACTCAGGTCCTCCTGACTTCAGGATTGGTGTTTTATCCACTACACCAACTAGATGCCCCTGAATATCAGTTCTTTAAACAAATGACACTTTCAGTGTATATTCCTATCAGTAGAACAGTTAGGTCAGAGAACATGATTATTTTGCAACTATTGGACTGATCTCTAAAAAAATTCCACAGATCTCTAGTTCCATCAGCAAATGTGTGGAATATATGTTCTTCTACAATCCTACTAAAATTGAATTTAATTTCTTTTGATTATATTTACCAGTTTCATGGGTGTAAAATTTTATCTTAAAGTTGTCTTAATTTATCTGACTTTGATTCTTAGTGAGATTGAGCAGTTCTAAATTGATTGGTCACCATTATGTTTCCTCTTTTGAAAATTGTCTTTTTGTATCCTTTGGCCATTTATTTATTATGGACTAGGAATTACCACTATGCCTTTTAAACAAAATCTTATGCATTTTGAAGATCATGGTTTTGTCTTTCGTATTTGCTATAAATGTTTTTCTTTTAATATCATTTTTGCTATATAGAATTTTTATTTGATTATCAAGAATATTACTTTCCCCAATAATACTTTCCACTTGCTGAATTGAAAAACAATTCATCTTTCCTTTACAATTGAGAGAAAACTATTTTATTTTCATCTTTTTCATACTTTTAAATGTTTGAATCTTGCATGCAAGTAGAATTCAATGGGACATATGGTATTAGATGTAGGTCTTAATCCTAGAGGCATTTCTAAGGAGAGTTATTCCAAAAGGTGATCAGTAGTACAGAAATTTTTCTGAAACTTCCTTTGGGATTTGAAAGAATAACAGAATTCCTGGAACCTTTTTGAAACAGCTTTTGTCATCTCCTAGATACCTCAAGTTCCCAGGAAGAAATAATGTCTTAATGAAATTCCATTTGGACTCTTTCAAACTGCTCTGTAGATTCAAAGAGTATCTATCAATGTCTTAGTGTTAGACTAGAGGAAAGTCTTCAGTGACCTACATATCTATTTTTTACCCTATTCAACATTTTTGTCAGTGACTTGGATAAAGGAGTAGATAGCATGCTTACCAAATTTGCAGGTGATAATTTGGAGTAGATAGTTAATACATAAGATCCAGAAAGATCTAAGAAGATAAAATTTAATAGCAATAAATGACAAATCTTAAATTTGAGTTAAAAAACCCCACCTTCCCAAATATAATTTAGAAGAAGTATAGTTAATCATTAATGTTTCCTCTTTGCATTTTTATTGGACTACAAACTCACTATGAATCAATAATATAATATGGCAGCTGGAAGAATGTATGTGATTTTAGCCTCTGTTTAGAGAGGATTGGTTTCCTGAATTTGAGAGGTGATTTCTTTAGCCATAGCTTTTGGTTCAGTCTCAGACAATTCATACCTGGAATACTGCATGAGAAAACAATTGCTGTAATCATATTTTTCTATCAGGTTCTAGAGGAAACTAGGATTATACAAAAGGACTGATGAAATTGATTTTAGGTTGCCTTTGGGCAAAGACAAAAGCCAAGGTAGGTCTTAGCTTTTCTATGGGTTAGTGATGATTTTTTTTGGGGAAAGGGTTTGTGACAGTTTGCTGTGACATCTTCAAAGATAGAAGATTCAATGCTCCATCATTGTATTGTTATCTTTATGACCCATTATTCTTCTGGTTAACAGAAAAATAAGGCAACTTTGGTCTTTGCTGTCTAGGGGAGGGAAAAGGGGAGAGAGAGGGAGAAAAATTGGAATACAAGGTTTTGCAAAGATGAATGTTAAAAACTATTTTTGCATATATTTGGAAAAATAAAATACTATTAATTTAAAAATACCATTAATTTGGGGGAAAAAAGAAAACTATCATTGGATTATGCTGGTAGGTATTGCTCATTTTTAGCGTCTTTGCTTCACAAGTTTGGTAATAAAAAATTGACTTAAAAAATAGGAAAGGACAGGCAAAGGAGATTCTCAAGGGTCCTGTCCAATGCTAAGATTCCAATTCACATATCATTTGAATCTTAGCAAAATAACTTCTTCTCCTGTCAAGTAGCCATTGGCACAAACTCTTGGTAACTTTGGTCCAAATGCCTTAGTCTTTCCATCTTATGATATTGTTTCACTTATTTTTCTAAAAACTTTCCAACAGGAATCTAAGAAATTCTTTATAATCACATTTCTGGACTCCATCCTGTGGATAGCCATGTTCTCATACCTCATGGTGTGGTGGGCTCACCAGGTTAGTAAACAGAAACCCTAGCACCACTTTTTTTCCTGTTCAAACTTTTCCTGAATATAATAACCAAGGCTGACACATCACTGTGGCTTTGAGAATCTAAATGAATTTTCTAAATTCTCATTATTCTCACTGAAGATTTGAAAATGAAATTGTCTCCACTGACATAATACTTTCCAGATGAGAACTACTGATTTTCTTACATAGAAAGGAAACAGACTTTTGAGGGACATGCCCTTTTAGCTGCATGATTCTGCTTGGAATCAGGGAAGCTTTATTTTCCTGTGACTTCAGAGCCTGATTAACTCTGTAACCCTGGACAAGTCACTTAACTCCATTTGCCTCAGTTTGCTCATCTGTAGAAAAAGAAATGGCAAATCACTCTAGTATCTCTGCCAAGAAAACCCCAAATGAGATCATGAAGAATCAGATTAAGACTGAAATGACTGGGTCATAAAGCCCTTTCTCAGTAGTTGTGGTACAGTGGGAAGAGCCCTGGTTCTGATGTTAGAGGAGCCACATTCAAGTCCTACTTTCGATGCTTAGTTCCTTTGAGACTTGATCTCACTTAATCAAGTCACTTACTCTCTCTGGGTCTCAATTTCTTCATCTATGAAACTAAAAGCTTGACATAGATTTTTCCCAAGGTATTTTCTAGCTATACACCTGTGATCCTAGACAGAATAACTGTTCCTGGTTATGGTGCTGCTTTGATAATATTGGTCTGCTTGCAGTTAGTGGAGATGTAGAGACAGTGTTCCGGTATGGCAGTGTGGAGAGTCCCTCTCTTTTTTTTTCTTTCGTGAGGTAGTTGGGGTTATTAAGTGACTTACTTGTCCAGGGTCACACAGCTAGGAAGTGTTAAATGTTTGAGGTTGGATTTGAATTCAGGTCCTCCTGACTTCAGGGACAGAACTCTACCCGCTGCACCACCTAGCTGCCTCATGGAGAGCCCATTTTAAAAAGAGAATTATCTGATGTCCTGAAAAGACCCCCTCTCCTTCCCCTCTCTCTGTGATATGATGGACAATAAGTTGGCAATCCTTTCTCCTTTATAAGTGCTGAGGGAATGAGCTAGGATGCTCTTCTGCCTAAGGCTCTTAAGTTCCATGAAAGCAGCAATTATTATGTATTATTTTTTAATTTTTAAAAATAAAATATATTTTTTATTATATTATCATAATTATTATTTATTTTCAGATCCCCACAGGGCTCAATACATAGGAAGTACCTAAATGTCAATGATAAATGCTTTTAGAAAGCTATAGCCATGGCTTGTTTTCAATACTTATTACTCTTTCTTTACTAGGTTGGTGAAACAATTGGGATTTCTGAAGAGATTATGGGTTTGACAATCCTAGCAGCAGGCACTTCAATTCCTGACCTCATTACAAGTGTTATTGTTGCCAGGAAAGGCCTAGGAGACATGGCTGTTTCCAGCTCAGTGGGCAGCAACATATTTGACATCACTGTGGGGTAAGGAGAAATCTTAATTTTCAAGTTAGATTAAGAGAGAATTAAAAAAATCTATAGGCTCTGGCACAATAGGATCCATCCCTTTGTTTTCTGCTTTGTTCATTTTGAAAAGAGATATTTGCATTATTGTTATACAAGATCATAAAACAATTTGACTTTCTCTGGAACACAGTATATTGCAGAACTAAAATACTGCTTAAAATAGAATTGATTAGAATTTACAGATGGATTGAGCAGTGAAATCCATTAAATTCCATTATTGAGTATGGTGAAACCCTCAACTCATTGATTCCAGGATTTGGCAGAGGAGTCCTTGATGCAATCTCAGTTCCCGATTCTTCTTTGTATTTGAATTACTGCCAGTTGCAAGGCACCAGATTGCATTTCTAGTGAACAATCAGCATTTTCATATTTTAAGACCGCTTCTGCACACAGTCTCTCCACTCTACCCTACCCCAACTTTTTTCTGGTCTATACAGAATAGTAGCAGCATATCATCTGAATAAGCCACATTTGGTAGCTTTTGGATGGTTGAGGGCTGCCAACAGGATCTGTAGATGTGGAGAAAAGAAGAATGGGTAAGATTGTTGGTTGCCAAGAAATCTTTTACTGAGTTGTCACTTTCCTTGTAGAAGTAGAGAAAAAATGAAATTCTTACATCAGCCAATCTGATTTTTTTGAAATGCCAGTGTGATATAAGGCAACAGCACTGAACTGAAGGGACAGAAAAATGTGGGTTCAAGACCTGTCTCTTTGTGAATCTGAGTTTTGCTCTCTCCCATGGTTCGGTTTCCTCATTTGTAAAAACAGAAAGGTATTACATTAGAAATTCACTAGAAATGTCTTGTCGGGTTCCTGGAACACACTATGTATTCATCCCCCTTTCTTGTCTTTCAGTTTGCCAGTTCCTTGGTTTCTCTTCTCTCTCCTCAACGAGCTTCAGCCTGTTCCAGTGAGCAGCAATGGCTTGTTCTGTGCAATTGTTTTGCTCTTTCTCATGCTCCTGTTTGTGATCTCTTCAATTGCAGCCTGTAAATGGAGGATGAACAAAATCCTAGGGTTCATCATGTTTCTCCTTTACTTCATATTCTTGATTATCAGTGTAATGTTAGAAGATCGAATCATATTCTGTCCCATCTCCATCTGAGTCGGTCTTGAAGCTGATGCCATTGAATGAAGAACAAATGAACATGTGATGTTCCTCAGTGGATCATTGAATTTCCCCAAGGATGAACTCCACCCATGGGGCTGTGGCTCTAAAGGGTGTCTGGGAGGTTTGACAGTAAGCAATGCAGGAACTGGAGGCTTGATGGGACTTGTTTTTATACTTGACTGATGGAATATTCTTCCCTGAGGGGCTCTCCTGTAGACGTCATGCTCTATAGTCAGCACACTAAGGCTGTACAAGTGTAATTGAAATTAGAGAACTAATTATTTTTTAAATGAGGGGTAGATGAAGGGGGCTATTGAAGATAGCCTTCACCATTACATCATTCCCTAGTCATATCTAAGGAATTCCTGTAGCCTCCTAATTTCACCAGTCTCCTTTACTCTAAACCAGATTACTCAAACCAGCAGGCATGGTTTCTGTATCTCCTACCCTAAGCAAATATTGTGCTCTGCTTTTCCTCCTTACTACTTTTTCTTGAGTGAGATGCCATCCAATTTATAGTCAAATTATGTTTTTGAATTTAGGTAAAGGTCACTAGGGGGAAGAAGCATGATGAGAAGCAAACACTGTTCACAGGCTCAATTTATCTTAAGAAAGATTGATTTTGAGCATTTGAACAATTTTGTTCTAAACAATGAGGGTACATGAGTTAGATTTCCTCACATGTATCAATAATCGCCAGCTTAAAAGGGGAAAAGTTTAAGGTCCTAAGAGTATGAGTGCTATGAAAAAGAGGAAGGAGTAGGACTAATAAAGAGAGATTTTTCTCTCACATTAGGACTAATGGGAGTGAGGTAGATATTGGAGAGGAAGAAAACAAAGTAAGATAATGACTTTAAAAGCAAACATAATAGAATTTATGCATCCAAATGAGTGATGTTGTCTTTGAAGTAGTCCTTTGGGAAGTAATAAACTTATTCTAATTGTTACTATTTGCTGAAAACAGTTCCAGGACTTTTTTTGGGGGTGCACATTACCTAGAGCCCCAACAAATCTTTTGAATATCCTCAGTGGTAGCATATTTTTGTCCTTGGGGGATGGATTTGATTTCTGGAAACAACCAATGAAATTACTTTGGGCAATCAAATTGAGAGCATTGTTTTTTTAAGAATGAAATAAAAATATCCAAGGTGTGACTATGAAGAACTGAGATAGCTTTTTGGCTTGTAAACTGGCTCTGAAAGGACACAACAGGAAAAGTGCTTTGAGTAAAGAGAGCATTCTTTAAATATTTAATATATAACCTTACAAGGTTATTAAGTTTGATGAGGATGGTATTTATTTGGATATATGAGTTCTGATATGATCAGTAAAGTGTCATTCTTATGGTTTGTAATTCTATATTTTGAAAAATGAAGGTATTTCCTCAAAAGGCCTGGAAATGATGTTGCAAGGAACAACATATTCTTAGTTTAAACCTCCTCTGTGGAACTTGTTGATATGCTTTTATATTACATATTACTATTTGCCACTTTTACTAGTTCAAACTATTGGAAAAGGCACAGCCTTCTTGAATAGTGTCAATATTATGATCAAAGTTGAAGACAAAAGCAGCCAAGGGTGATTGTCAATTACTGCTATATGGTGAATGACAACATAAGAAGGGAAACCCTGGATCCCCCAACTGCTCCAGAACCAAAAGGTGAAATCCACAAGAAAGACTGCTATTACAAGGGAACCTTTCTCCCAATGGCCTCAGCCAAATCCCATTCACCCATATCCCACAAAGATCTTTCCTTCATTAACAGTGCGCTGTGAAAGCCTTTAGTCCTTGACATTGGTTTTGATGTTGGATCCTAAAGATCAATGGGCCTTTCCATCCACATTGAGGCAGATGATTCTTTATGTATTGATTTTCCAAATCAGAATGGGAGCTCTTTGAGAAGGACTGTTTTTCTTTTCTGTGCTCCCAGAGACTAGTAGAGTTGACAGAGTAAATACCAAAAAATGCTTTCCCATCCCATTGAAGGACCCTAGAAATATGCTTTCAAACAAATGAAGAATGAGATGACTTACTGTAAGCCCTAGAGGAACCATATTTTAATAAATACAAGAGCAGCATTTTCTGTATCTTTTAAGATCTGTAGGTTACATAATGGTGCAATTTGTTGTTTGTCCTTCATTCTCAAAGAGGACCATGACATCAGGGAGGTGACGTCATGACACGCAAGTGAACTGGATTTAAGTGAGGGAAGGCTGGGCATGGTTTTCTTGCCCAGGGTCACACAGCTAGGGAATGTTAAGTGTCTGAGACCACATTTGAACTCAGATCCTCCTGACTTCAGGGCTGGTGCTCTATCCACTGTGCCACCTAGCTGCCCCTCCCTGCTATCTCTTTAAAGAGATGAACAGTTCTGGTCAGTCTCATACTCTATGCTACAGAAAAGAGCAAGACAGGGTATAAATTGTGTAGTCAATAAAACTAATGACTTCTTAAAATCCTATTAAAATATAAACAACTTTAAATTAAGAAGCAGCGACTTCACTGTCAAAATACATTACACTAAATTAGGAAGATCATTAACAGAAAAACTGATGGAAGGTAAATGAATAGACCAAAAGAGAGAAGGAAGCAGTAAAGTACAAATTTCTACTTGCTCTACAGAAGAACATTACAAATGTTCACCTCTAAATTTTAAAAATCTTACAAAAAAATACAAAATTGTCTTGTCATCTGTGAGGAAAATTAAATGGTGATATTCAGAGTTATTTTCATAAAGTAAGTAAAAGTTATGCTTATTAAACTTTGCTTTTAATGCTTAACTACAGTTTGGTGGAGTCAAGATTCTAACTCTGTGGGGGAAAAATGAAACTTCTAAGAGATGTTTACAATAGAAAAGAATAGCTATACTGATCTTTTAGCTAAATCTTTTTTTTTTATTTTACATTGTAAAACTGAACAGAATTTCCATTTTTCCAGAGACAAGAGAAAAATGTTTATTATGAACATTGATCAGATATATTTTAAATGAATTACAAAACAAAATAATGAACTTCCTCATGTTCTTTTTGGTAAATAAAATTTCAGTATTACATATTTACAAATATACAACCACTTATTAAAAAAGTGCAGTTTTGGAGGTAACAAAGTACCATTTAAAAATCCCAAGATAATAACTAGAAATGTTAATTTAATAAATCAATATGCATCATATGGTACAGACTTGATATGCAAAAACAATTCATTTCTTTCTCAGGGATAACTTCTTGGTCAGTAACAATATTACCTTAAGAATTTGAAGGAATCATCCAATTTAAAGAGATTTGTGACTATTGCATTTTGAAATTACTTAGATGATAATGAGTTCAGGAATAATTTTTGCTTATATTCATCTTATCTATGGTTGCATTTTCTTGGTGTCATTGTTCTGTAATTTATTGAAAACCTAAACTCTAACTTAGACTGCTCAAGATATTTTAGGTGCATAGGAAAAAAATGTACTTCAAGCTAAAAATATACTTGCTTTATAGAGTTTTATGTTTTTTTTTTGTTACAAGTGTTGAAAAGCATATGGTAGCATTTTTATCAAGCAGAGATTTTGAAATATTTATTGATTCAAACCATAGGAATGTCTTTGTGATGTGGCCTTCATAAAATTTCTATTTAACACTTTCAGTAGGATTAACCCAGGAACATATTTACTTTGTGGGCAAAGGAAGTGGGTATTACGGAATAATCAGAGGATATCATGTGCTGGGGATGCTAAGGTTATTATTGATGGGCAGCTGCTAAGTAAAAAAATAGTTCAGGAAATGAAGGCTACACGTGTATAAATAGGAATGGGCAAAGTCTACTTTGACTTTCAGCACAAATGTCATTGAACCACTCCAAAGAAGACTCTTTCCCTTCCTGGCCTGAGATAAATGAAATGGATGGAAGCACCCAAATAAATATTAACATAAAAATAAAAATGAAGTTTCATGCAGTGTAGTCTGGCGCAAAGACAAATAGGTACTTTCTTAATTGGGATCATAGGAGTACAGGACAAAAATACA
Organism: Myrmecobius fasciatus; assembly: GCA_023553655.1. Taxonomy (NCBI): domain Eukaryota; kingdom Metazoa; phylum Chordata; class Mammalia; order Dasyuromorphia; family Myrmecobiidae; genus Myrmecobius; species Myrmecobius fasciatus. The sequence goes on along the minus strand of JAJPUD010001703.1, from coordinate 264,912 downwards.
AGGTAGTCTTTGTAAGAGGAAGAATAAAGCACTTGCTTATTATTTTCAGATTTCATAATGATTATTAAAATACTTCGGAAAGAAGCATTATTAGCTATTTGATACAGGAGACTGATATTTTCAGGGATCATTTTTTTAGGCTGCAGCTAAAGTGAATCAGAAAATAAATAGATCTACTCAATTCTGCAGTTGAGAAAGAAAAGGTGGATAATTGAAATATGACATATTATAGAAACACTAACAAATAGTAATGGATAGGTAATTTTTAAAACAGTGGAAGTAGCATATACCTTACATGAGCAAGCAGTATGGTTATTATTTAATGTCAACAATTTCAAAGTCTAAACCAAACCAAGCATTCTAAAATGAGGCAATGTGCCAAATGGAATAGGAACTTTAATTATTCATATCTGTCTATACTATCATATAAAGCAAGCACTGTACCTGTGGCAAAAAGGGTTCTTTCCTCACAGTTCTTCTGACAATTTCCCATCACTATATGCAAAAAAGTAAAATTCTAGGAAAATACTTATATAGAATTAATTAAAAAAAACTGATCCAAGTACTAGGAACAGAACCCAGACAAAATAAACAACCACTTTCCAAGTGAGCCTGGATTGTAAGATTAGGGCATTTAGATTTATATAAGAATGTAAAATATATGAGTAGTTAAGAGAAAAGTAAATCACCATGAGAAAGTCTTTTATAGAAAAAATAAAAACAATACTTAAGAACCTTATTACAAAAGTGACTTGGGGTATATTAATTACTGATGTTCAATCCCTTAGCTATTCAATATAATGTCTCCTAAGCTTACTGATAAACATTTTTAAATTTATTAGTGAATTAGAGAATTAGAATACAGAGTATGAGAAGTTTACACTTAGTGGGGAATAGAAATTGTGATGGTAAAAAGAAACTGGCAGAGCATCATATCACTGAAGTAAACTAATGTCAACATAAGCCTGAGTTAGGAGCATTACATATATTTCTTGCTGATCAGTTCCATAAGAGGAAAACTAAAATTCTTTGTTATCATTCACTAGTGGCTCAACTTTATAAGGAGATCCATTTGTGGTTGAAACGACTTTGGAAATGAATGATGGGATATCTAGTTATATTCCAGTGAAGGTGTATCTCGGCTTGTTCTACAAATTGCTTCACACACACACACACACCCTTTGGATCATTTCCTTGGTCCACCTCAGCACATAATCTTGGCAATTTTCCTTTGTTAATGACAACACATACACACAAATCCAAACAATGAAAATTACTGAAGTAACTAATAGTAACAAGGGATACTTTTTCCCCTTGAAAGAAAATAATCTGAAGAACAATGAATAGAGTAGCACAACTAAATGTTTAAAACAAAACAAAAAAATTAATTTTAAATATCTCTGAATAAACATTCAGCTCGTTTAGTTTCCATAATTTGTAGATGTTGATGGCTTATTTCAAAAGCTACATAATTTAATATGGAAGATCTATTCTATAATATATCCCTTTAGAAAATGAATATTTTGCTCCATGTAAAATAAAAATATATTTTAAATATAATTCTAAATGGAGTGTCCTGATTGTATTCCCTATAATTATCATGTAGTGCAGCAGACATAGCCAATCTCATATATTAAAACTGGAATATATCTGCCATAATCATTACTTCCACCTTAAAATTGGAATAAGATTTTTGGAGTAGTGTCAATCTACTAGGAATGTACACTATTATGTATATTTATAAAATTTATGTTTAATTTTGCAAGTCCTCCCCCCAACCCAATGTACTCTATATAAGTGCCATTAGCAATAACAACAAAAAAAGTGCTGGATTCTTCACTGTAGACTGAGCCTGAGCTTAGAAAGTACTGGAGAATTATATTTGGGACTTCTACGACTCTCAAGATTGTCAATGTGCCAATCTTGGTAGTATATGGGGTATATCACTCTACAATTTACATATATGTATACACTTTCAAACTTATGGCTTCCTTATATGCAAATGCAAACTGAACCCAGGACAATGTTAGGGCCAGTGTTGGCATTTTTTTGACCATTTGTGTGTTCTCCCTTCCTTCTTACACCCCTTTTCCAAGTTGAAAATAGGTTGGACTGTTTGTTCCAAATAGCAGCAGACTTAGAAGGAAGAGCACTAAATTGCTCATTTAAAGTTTAAGTTCATTTTAAGTTTTTTATAATAATTTTAAAAAATTAAAAAAATATCAACTTACTATAAACAATTTAAAACATGTATTATACAACTTTGTGTTTTTATAACATCTGAATAATCTATGTAAACAGAAGATCCTTTGATTTTATTCTACTTATTAGTATTCATACATGATTTTTATTACTGTTTTCCAAAAGACTGTCTTCTTTTAAGACAAGTACTTTTAATTACGGTTTTTCCCCACCATGAAATTCTTTATAGAGGGGAACAATAAAAGGACCAGGAAGTAAAGCAGTATGTAGCCCACTTGTTACAATTCTTTTACTAAAACAGTTGTAGTTTATCAGGGCTTTCTAAATCTGCTGCAAATGCATTTTCAAAAAAAAAAAACAAAGATAGAAATTTTCTTAGAGACTGAATTGGTAATTTTTACATAGACTGTACAAAACATATATAGTGTGTGTATAATATGCAATACACACATATTTATGTAAATATATACACAAATTTATTTTACAGATAAGGTTCTCCAAAAATTTTTCGACATTCCATCACTCCTGTGCTTGGTGGTCTATCACAGTTGTGGGTACTCTTGACTTGATTAGGTGTAAGACGATCATATGCCATCTTATATTCTCTGTCAAATGCATCTGTAAATATTCACACAGATAAAGAAATCTGCATTTAAAGGGGCATGTAGAATAAATAACAATGTATTATATTACTTCAGAAATACACAATCAAAAACTTGGAAAAGATATCTAGAGATAATTTTATTCATCTTCTAAACTTTATCCCAAAACATAATGTTTGTAACATATTCCAATGTTTTACAACCCTTAGAATTGAAAAGTTTTTTCCAAATAAAGCATTTTGAAAACTAACTAGACAATCTATAAATTAACCAACTTTAATTTAGCTTCTCTAAAGACTAATTCAAATTCTGTTGCTTACTTTGGAACACTTAAGAACTTCTATCAATACAATCACAGCCATAATTGCAGACGACTCATGATAAAACATGCTAACCATAATAGGATGCAGATTGAGACATTCTTTTTTGGACATAGCTAATGTAGGAATTTGATTTGCTTGAATATGCATGTTTATGAGAACTTCTGTTTTAATTTCTTTTTCAATGGTGGGAAAGAATTAGAAGAGAGTTCAATTTTCATTCATTAAATTATAAAAATTCTATTTGCTTTCTAGACCCCTGGATTTTCTAATCCTATTGAAGTTGGAAACCTCTATATATTTGAATGACTCCTGAGTAATGATAGAGGGTCATTTTGACTAGTATGTCTTCTTCTTCAGTTTATGCATCCTTGTGTTAATATTCATTTGTTTTTCTCTGAGTAAGGCACTAAGTGATGATTCATATTAGACTTGTTATTATAAATACTAGCCCTCGGATGGCACGCAGGCATGAAAGACAGTTTCCTCTTTTCTCTTTCCATTTTGACAGGTTTTTTCTCCTAAACCAAAATATTCTCTGAAGATTTCTTTTAAACTTTATCTTGTTGAAATTTTTCTAATTTTCTTCTTGAAAATGCCTGCTCCCATACCTACACATCTTGCTGCCCAACTTCCCAAATGCTTTTGTTGTTCCCAAAGTCTTAATGGCAGAGGGATTAGAGGTTACCACACTAAACCAAGTCATCATTTTCTAATCATCCGAAGGGGTTTACATGGAATGGTAAAAAACCTTTTCTCTAGCTAACAATGGCCATTCTTCCTGAGGTTTGGGAGGGGCAAACTTAAAGAAGAAATAAATTAAGCCAAGTAAGAAAAGTTTGGGAACTAATGAAAAATATATTTAAAATATATAACTTAATTTACAATATTCTCACCAAAGAATTCTTATTAATGTTACATGAAATTATAGTAAAGGGTTAAGACTTTGGAGAAATATGTTCTGATATAAAAGTTTATATTTATTGTTTGTTTTTAAGTTGGCATGATGAAATAAAAGGATAATTATTCTTTTTCTTGTCAACAACTTATATAGAAAAATAATACTAAGTAAATACAAAATATTATAATGAATTATACCTATGTCAATGTTGTCTCTTCCTAATGCCACAAGTGAGAGAAATAATATTTCTCTGTATAAACTCCTGAAAAAAAAAGGGAGGGAGGGAGAAGAAAGTGTTAGATTCCAAATATTAGGGAAAATTATGTTCATTAGAAGTTATGTTCAGGCTAAAATAGGTATGAAATCAGTGCTGATAATTTACTAAGCAAAGAATTATTAATTTGCTTGGATGGGATTCATGTTTAATTTTAAATGCTGTTTTTCTTAAAAGAATGGTTCTTACCGCTGTCGTTTAAGATGAGGCCATTTGTTCAATATCTCCAAAATCTGACTCATTGGTCCATAGACATCATTCATCTTAATACTTTTAACCATGCTTTTCAACAGTTCTTGATTAAAGGAATTATCACCTTTTTGTAATAAATGGACCATTGGATACTTTTGGGCTATAAAAGAACAAAAATAACAAGTGAAAGGGTATTCATGGTTTAGAAAGAAGAAAAAAATAATTAAGCAGTAGTTACTGGCTATTTTTTCAGATGGATATTTTGGAAAATTATAAATAACTAAAAAAGCACCAATTAAAATAAAGAACAATGCTAGGACAAAGAAAGTATGGAACGTGTATAAAAGAAAAAGACCAGTACATCTAAAAGATGACACATGAGCCTAAAATAAAACATAGTTTCATACAAGTAACAACAAATATTTTGCTCCTCAGAGTACCCCTTAAAAACATTTGAGTTTACAGTCTAGGACTGAAAACTAGTAAATAGGCAGAAAAAGAATCTGGAGCAATTTGCTGAAAGCTAAAATTTTTTTTTGACATGCACATGCATATTCACACATGGGCCAGCCCCCTCAAAGAAATCTACACCTTAGCAACACCAAGCATAACACTCACTCTCAAACAAAAGAGTACGATTTTGACCTGAAAGACAAAAAGTGGAATTAGAAAATATCAGTTGTATGGCTATCTGTACTATTTGAAGAAAATATTTAATTATTGTATGTCAATAAAGATTTCTTTTTACAACTTACTCTGTGCATTCCAGAGGATGTATAAGGGTTGTCCTGGATCCTGGTGTAATTTCATGTTGTCCCATAACATCTGAATTAAAACATATTTACTGTCTTCTGACATATAGTGACGGGGAATCTAAATAGTAAAAAATAAATAAATAAATAAAAATAATTAACATAAACATTTAATACTTCTTACAAAATTATTTTAGACATATACTGGCAATTAATCAGAATGAACATGACATACTGTATATGCATATATAAAAAAATTATATGCTTCCTTCTGGACTCTTGGAGCTAGGAAAGGGGAGAGGGAGAGAGTGGGAGAGGAGAGGAGAAAAAGAGAAAAAGCACACAAAAAATGTAGGAAAAACCAAAAGGTGGCTTTTGGTGACCTTTATTGCTTCCTTCTTTTTTTCTCCTCTCTCCAGTATCTTTGCCAAGAAAACCCCCTGATAGTATAAGAAGGCAGTTAGGGGGTTCAGTGGAGAGAGTGCCCAGACTGGAATGCATTCAATTGTGGCCTCAAACACTCTGGCTGTGTGATCTTGGGCAAGTCACTGAGCCTGTTTGCCTAATCCACTGGAAAAGGAAATGGCAAATCACTCCAGTATCTTTGTCAAGAAAATTGTTTATGGGGTGATGAAGAATCAAGACATGGCTGAACAACAACAACAAAGAAACCTTAATTATATTATATTATCAAAGTAAATACGTCAACATTTAATTTAAAACACCTTCCATATTAAGGTATAGTACCAGTGGTAAAAATGTTGCAAAGTTACAATTTTAAAAATATTTAAAGTAAGGCAGTTAGTGGTAGTGACAAGATGAATGTACGTGGCTCCTGGTTCTCGCTCCATCACTGGCTCACTATGCTCTTAAATAATCTCAAAATAATTGTCACTACCTCTCCCCTCAAAGGAGTCACCCAGCTTCTACTCAAAGACTTTCAATGACCTCCCCCATGAACTCCGCTGGGAACTCGGTCTTCTATCTCTGGACAAATCTAATTGTGGGAAAAGTTTTTTCCCCCTCTAACAGCAAAACCTAGATTTCCCACTTTGAAACTTTTCAAGCATTGCTCCTGATTCTACTTTCTGAACCAAACAGAACAGCTCTAGTCCCTGATCCACCTGACATCCTTTTAAATATCTGAATATAGTGATCATACCTGTCCTCTGTGTATACTTTTCTCTAGGCTAAAAATATTTCTAGTTCCTTCACCATTCTGATGTCCTTTTCTGGACACTTTCTAGCTTAGCAATGTTCTTCTTAAATTATTTTACAGGTTGTCCAGAAATGAACAAAATGTCTAGAGGAGGTCTTGATTAGGGCAGAGCACAGAAAGACTCTTGTCTCTTTACATATGGCAGTTACACCTCTAAGTGGAGCCTAAGATCAGATGGTGGAGGCCACGTTACAAGACCACATCATGATGAGCTGGCCATCTACTTTAACCCTAAGTTTTTTTTGGATAAACTGTTGTCTGAAAAAAGAAAAAAAAAAAAAACAACTATGTCTTCCCCTTCCCGTGCTTGGAAGTAACTTTTTGTGGTTGTTGCTTATAAGTATAAGACTTCACGTTTATTCTTACTGCATTTCATCTCTTTATATTTAGTGCAATGTTTTAGGCTATCAAATCTTTTTAGACCCTGATTCTATCATCCAGTATGTTAGTTATTGCTCTTATCTTATGTCATAGTTTTACCCAAATTATTGATAAAAATGGTAGCAAATCAGGGGGAAGAAAGAAATATAACTAATGTGTCATTTTAAATATTAAGGTCATGGAATAAATAAAATATAACAAAACCTCATTTGTCATAATTGAGAACAGGCAAATAATTTTTAAAGTAAAAAAAAAAACCAATATTTATAGTATCACATTTGGTACAAATTTTTCTCTTATACCTTAGAATACTTATTACAATGCTCAGAAGTCAAAATCAATCCAGGCAAATTACTGGGTAAGTCCAGACGTCTAAAATACCACACTAGATTCCAAAATACAATCGGGTGATGGTCTACAAAGTCTGCCACCGTTATTGCATTATCACCTTCATTTTCCAACAAACTTTCAAGTTCTTTCCATACCACTAACGGACTGAGATATGGGACAGTAATAGGGTCTGGACTTGGAAGGTCCCACTCTAATCCCAATGAATCCTGTTGCAAAACAACAAACAAAACAATTTAAAAAGTATAAGACATTTAAGTGGAATCATACTTTTCAAACAATTGTTATGATATACTTTGTCACTTAAGTGGAATAATAATAATATTCCTTGCAACTTTATTACATAAGCTAAAGCTTTTCACTACTCATAAAGCTATTAAAATTAAAATTAGTAAGACTAGATAGCATTAGGAAAATAAAAGTATAGCTAAAGGATCAATGTTCAAATTAAAAATATCAACGTATATACCGTTGTTCCTTGCAAAGTAGCTGGCAGACTGCCTGTAGACAAAATGTGGCCAATCTTCTGGCCTCTTGTTTCTTCCTTGTCTAAGGGGCCATAGGTACTAATGCTCCTGGCCACGGGAAATACTGGACATTTTGACGTACTCATATTTTGTCTCCTTCCTTCAGGGATTTGAATACTTCGGGCACATGGATTTTCTTGCTCTTTAGATTTGCTTGGGGGAAGGAAAGAATAATAGGTAATACTTAATACACAATATATACACTGAACACATTCATTTATGCAGAGGAATACAATACAATGTACATTTCTATAGTGTTCCAATAAAGAATCTCTGGATCATTAGAAACCATTAGGCTATTTACTCCTAGTCTTTCTTTTATTTAGTCTAGCCTCAAGCCATGTTCTCACTCTAATCCCTGCCCCATTTCTCTAAGACTTCTCTTCTCCAGGACAAGCTTTCCTAGATACCTCAAGCAGTCCTCAAGGCCTCTCCTTATTTTGTTTAGCTCTATAAAGTATACTTTATACAATTTTAGTGGTATATTACTAAGTTAGGTACTTACTTTTAGTACATTAGTGAATTCCAATCATGAGCAATGAATATCTCACTGATTATTTAAGTTATGCTTAAATTTTTAAAAGCATATTTTATAAATATATTTTTATAAGATTTGAGTGAATATTGGTAGATTGATTCTGAGGTATTTTATGCATTTTGTAATTGTTTTAAAAAGAACCTCTCTGTTATTTCCTTTTGAAATTTGTTTTGACTATATAGCATCAGATGTTGATTTTTGTTAATTTATCTTGTATTTAGATATTTTACTGAAGTTATTGTCTCAGGGTAGTTAGATGGTGTAGTGGATAGAGCACCAGCCTTGAAATCAGGAAGACCTGAGTTCAAATTTGGCCTCAGACATTTAACATTTCCTAGCTGTAACCCTGGGCAAGTCACTTAACCCCAATTGCCTCAAAAAACAACAACAACAACAACAACAACAACAACAACAACAACATCAAAAGTGTAGTTATTGTCTCAATTAGTTTAGTTTAGTTTGGTTTTTTTTTAATTGTTGTTTTTGATTATCGTCCGTTTTACATGAAAACCAGCTTTCACCAGCAAAAAAGAGATAGTTTTGTCTCCTCTTTGTCGATGTTTTCACTTTTAACTTCTTTCTCTTGTATTATAAGCATTTCTAGCAGAACAACAAACAAAACAATTAAGCATAAAACATTTAAGTAGAATCATACTTTTCACACAATTGTTATATTATACATTGTCACTTAAGTAGAATAATAATAATTTTCATTGTAACTTAATTATGTAAGTTAAAGCTGTTCACTAGTCTTAAGGTTATTAAAATTAAGACTAGTAAGACAATACAGCATTATATATATTATGTTAATCAATAATGGGAAAAGAGGATATCTATGATTTGGCCTCATTATTTATTGGGAATACTGACAGTGTTTTAAATCCATTGCAAATAGTGCTTTTGATTTTAGATAATATTTTTTCAAATTTCTATTTTAACTCCTACACTGGTACTTCATAGAGTTTTTAGCATTAATGAATACTGTACCTGGTCAAAAAACTTTTTTGTGTTTATTGATGCAAGCATGTGACTTAAGATGTTTTGTTTTTATTATGGCTACTTATGTGAATTGTTCTACTAATGAAGCATCTTACTTGCATCTATTTTGGTTAAGTTGAATAATTTTTTAGTTAATTGCAATAGTTTTTTAAATTAGAATTTTATGTAAAGATTTTTAAATAGACAGAATAAAGAATAATAGTCCTTTATCTTGAACTAGCTTAGGTGTTAGGAATACAGTTTTTATATTTCCCTTTTTAATTTTTTTGGGAAAATTTTGTATTAATAATTAAATTAAATCACTTGTAAATATATGTGTATTTTTTAAAAGTTCCTCATTCCCAACTATTTATCTAAGCTTTGTACTATTTCTAAATCTGACAAGTATAATATTAATAAATAATAAGCACAACAATAACAATAACAACAACTAAGTCACTGGTAAAAATATTAAATAGCCCAAGGAAAAAGCAGAGATTGCACTATAGATTCCTTAACATTGACAATATTCCATTATTGACTACAGTTTGGGTTTCATCACTCAACTGGTTCTGAATCAAACTAAAAAACTGTAGCATATCTTTCCGATATATCTTTTCGTCATTTTCATTCCTAGGTAAATGATATTTTTCACATTTTCTTGATTTACCAAACTAGTAATCCTATCAAAACAAAGTTTCAACTGGCACAACTCCTTGTTTGTTTTCAAGCTCTGATGTCCTGAAATGACTTCATTCATTGCTGGGGAAAACCCCACCCAACTCCCTTAAGAATGAATTCTCCCTTGTTACAAAAGAAATCAATTAAACAAGAAAACCTGATTAAGAGTGATATCTGACAAAATACACATTTTACAGTGCCTGTCCCCATCCCCTCTGGTCTTAGGAGGGAAATTTCATTAACTGATCTTCTGCATTGTCACTGCTTTCTCAATTGCTGAGTCCATTTTCTTTTTGATTTTTTGGTTTTGCTTATTTCACTTTGCATCTCTTTATGGAACTCTTTCTATTGTTTCTCTGGATCACTCATAGACTATGTTTGCTTTCCCTTCTTTTTGATGAAAACCCCTCTGCAGTATTAAAGAATTGGAAACAAAGACTGCCACTGGTGATATTTTGTCTTTGCCATCCTGGGGGTCTACGTCTAGTATTTGGGTCATTGGATCAAAGGATATGAATGGCACAATCACTTCTGCCTAATTTTAAATGGAAAGAATGAATGGGTCAATTCAAAAGTTCATCAACTATGTTTTAGTGTGTCTATCTTCCCATAAACTATCTAATATAGACTGGTTTTCTTTTTCTTTCTTTCTTTCTTCCTTCCTTCCTTCCTTCCTTCCTTCCTTCCTTCCTTCCTTCCTTCCTTC
>JAJPUD010001703.1:218012-254191 GCA_023553655.1 Myrmecobius fasciatus | reverse complement strand
CTTTCTTTCTTTCTTTCTTTCTTTCTTTCTTTCTTTCTTTCTTTTTAAATTTTTGACAATTTGCAGAATGAAGTAAAACTCTAGAGTTGCCTTAATTTGTATTTTTGCTTACTCTTAGAAGTCTGGACCATGTTTTCATATAATCATGTATAATTTCAAGTTCTTTTCTGAACTTTGAGGCTCACAGAGGAAGTGACTCTGCTCAAACACCATACCACATTCTTATCCTCTGCCCTGAAATCTTTTCTTTCCCTCCCCTCCCCCAAACTTTCTTGGCCAGCCCCTGAGGATTCATATCTTCATTCCTTGCAGCACAAGGAGCTGCTTCTGTTTCAAAAGTTCAGAATATCCCCTTCTACAGAAAAAAACAAAACAAAAAAAAACCCCTTCTTATCTTTTACTTGATTCTGACTGAGTGGTGCTTCTCCCCTGTGGCATATTTGTCCACTTGACAATTAGAAATACACTTCTACCTTTTCACATTCTGGAAGCCTTTCTTCCCCATTTTAAAGGAGCACTGGCTCTTCCCCAATAACTTGTAGTGTGAAGAGGAACTTTTTGGCATGGTCCTAAAAGAGAGGCTGGCCTGTGCTGAGTCTAGAAAGCCAATAATACTTGGATGTCCTGAACTCTGTCCAAGTGATCATAGAGACCTCATTTTTCTGAAAGGAAGCTCCTCTGTCACTAGTGCTTCTTGTGTATAGTTCTTGGTGCCAGCTTTCAGAGTGAGGCTGTCATCACAAAGTACCTGGTGGATTGAGCTAATGACCCTGGTGAGAAGCATTCTTTGGCAGTTCCATCTTATCTTATTCTTCATGTTTATTTTTGTCTTCTCAGAGGACAATTTTTTTTCCATTAAAGATAAAAATAAAGCAAGAATATTTTTACTAATTTCTTGGAAAGATAAAGATAAGAAAAAATAATCTGAAACTTCAAGTTTCCTATGAATTTTGCCTTTTAAAAAAGTGGGCAACACTATTTTACAAATTTTCAATCCCTCATTTCGATGACATTTCAATCAATATATTGCCTTTCTATTGAAAAGTTCATGTGTTAAAGACCTAACATTAGTCCACTGATCCATTTTAATACCTTTTTAAACAACTGAAGGATGTGGAAATTTTTCTTTTCTTTTCTTTTCTTTTTTTATTTGCAAAACACATGCATGGGTAATTCAACATTAACCGTTACAAAGCTTTCTGTTACAAATTCCCCCCCCCCACTCCCTACCCCTCCCCTAGATGGCAGGATATCCACTACATATTAATTATGTTAAAATACTTGGCAAATTGAATATATGTATATGTATACGGAATATATGTATATGGAAATTTTTCATAAGGCTCTATTAACGAATTTCAGAAGTTAACTCCTTTGAAACTGTCAACTCTTTTAACAGTTTATTAGTTTAATAACTTAAGACTGCATTGTAAAAGATCACCAAATGAGATTGAAATTGAATGTATAAAGTTCTGGAAATATGTAACCATAATTACCTATTTGCATTAAAATTCTCTTGAGCAGAAATAGCAACGCCTGAGGCTGATGAAGAAATGTAGGACTTCCTTGTTTGATTTGAATATGATGATGGAAAATGCATATTCTCAGTAGAAGGGCTAGACTTCAAAAAATACCTACAATGTGAATGACAGATGTTTAAATTTTTTTTTTTAAAAAAAGTATACAAATATATGCCTCTTTAAATAACAAGAATAGACGTTAGCATTACAGGTAGCATTTATATAGCACCAGGCACTATTATTTAGTGCTTTAAAAATATTACTGCATTGGACCTTCATGGCATAACTATGAGATAGGTGCTTTTGTTATCTCCATTTTACAGTTGAGGGAACTAAGACAATAGAATTTAAATGATTTGTCCAGAATCACAAAGCTAGTGAATATAAAGAAAAAGAAAAGTTATTACCTGCCAGGTCGTCGCAAATCTCTTATTTCAATATTTAGAAAGGGTAAGAAAAGATTTCCACAAAAAGGGCATGTGGTATTGAGATTTGAATCATCTGCTGTCCAACCAGCCATGATTTCTTCATCATGTACAAGGCAGTCACAAGTTCGACATCTTGAACAGCTTGATATGAGAACCTGCAAGAGAAAACAACACCCTGTTGAATTTATGTATTTTTGTAGTCAAGCCTTAAACTATTCCTTGAGAGCTGCTATATGTACAAGTTGAATTAAAATAAAATCTGACTCAAGAAATAAATCTATCTTTAGATTAACATTCAGGATTCATCTGAGGGTAGCAAGAAAAATATCTCCCTTGGAGTCAGAAGGTCTGGATTAAAATCCCAGTTCTGCCATTTATGAGCTTCAAGACCTTGAGAAAACTTTTGGGTCTCTCTGGCTATTGCCTGTTTCACCTGAAATATGAGAACTCTAATTGCACTACTTCAAAAGTTTGTTCTGAGGATCAAATGGAAATGCATGGAAAGTGCCTTATAAATATACAGCATCACATAAGGTAAGTTATTATTATTATTCATAATGATGTTGCAAAGAAAATAGAAAATTAGTTCATCATCCATAAATTTCATAAATGATTGTACTTTTTTGATTTGACAGTTATACAGTAAAACCTCATTAATTTGAAAGTGAAGACAAGGAATAGAAAATTATCTGTGTAATCACATTTATACTATATTTTTATTATAAAGCAATATTGTATATTGTCTGGAGATCAGCAGTTACTCCAATTTAGATACCATTTTATATTCATTGTAGTCTTTTTTTTTTTTTTTTTTTTGCTTTTTGCTGAGGCAATTGGGATTAAGTGACTTGCCCAAGGTCACACAGCTAGGATGTGTTAAGTGTCTGAGGCCACATTTGAACTCAGGTCTTCCTGACTTCAGGGCTGGTGCTCTATCTACTTTGCCATCTAGCTGCTCCATTGTAGTCTTAATAAAAAAGATGAACCATTCTTTTAAATTTGCCTTCTTAAGTTTTTCTTATCACAGTTTTTGTTTCCTTCTTCATTTACCATTCTTAATTATATTTTAATATTCCACTATATTGATATACACCACAAATAGTTTTGATATTCTTCTGTTGGACCCCTAGATTATTCCAGTTCCTTTCAATGATAAATGATGTAGTTATTAATATTTTATACAGATTAAAATAATATTCATAAGTATATTCATAATAATAGGACAATTGGGTTTAGGATACAAATATTGCTCAGAAAGATATTTTCCTATGGGGAGGGGAGACATTTAAATTGTTTCCAGTTTTTTGCTATTACATAATTTGGGAGGGATTTTGGACCTGTGGCTTCCTAGGTATAGAGAATTCATGATGAGCAAATTTCCTCCAATAAATAATGCATTCAGGCAATTACTCTGCCCTTCCTAGGCTGACAAACATGACCAAGGCACTGCATGATGAATTGCACAGGGACATCTGGCTACTCAATACACAAGTGGTCTTAAATCCATGGCCTCTCTGATTGAAAGACTGACTTGCTATCTACTATACCATGTGTCTTATGATTATAAATAATGCAGTTGTTGATATTTTTGCATAAATTTTAATACTCTTGTGGTATATTCCAAATGTGGGAGTATGTGATCAAAAGATATGATTAAAAATAATCTGGAAAACTAGTTGCTTTCCAGGAAGACTGCATGAATTCGTAGTCTCAGCAGCAATACACTCAGTTTTTCTAAGGGCTTGCTACAGTACCTTTTGTTGTTTCTATTTATTTGTTTTTGGCTTTTTGACAGATATGAAGTAGTACCTATCATTATTTCAATTTTTATTCTCTTGAAATTTTTTTCATGTGAGTATTTTAAATTTTTTTTCTTTTGTAAAGTGTCTGACCATTTATCCAGTAGGGATTATAGGGTACCCTTAAATATAGATATCAGTTCCTTGTACATGTTTTATGTCAGTTTTTCTTTCTTCTTCTGATATAGGCCACAAGTATTTTCCTCTATGTTATTTTTCTTTTTATCTTGGTTATGTCATTAATAATAAGTTAACAATTATACAATGCTTTAAGTTTTTCAAAGCACTTTTATCCTCATAACAATCCTGGGAGATAGGTGCTATTATTCTCATTTTACAGGAAATGAGGAAACCAAGGCACAGAGAGATGAAACGTCTTGCCCAGGATCACACAGGTATTAAATGTCTGAGATCGGATTAGAACTCGGGCCCTCCTGGTTCCAGGGTTAGTGTTCTGTCCATGTGCCATCCAGCTGCCCTGATGTTTTTTCTTATAACCTTCTAATGCTTTTAAAAAAATTCTTGATTCTTTGGTAAAACACACATTGTATAAATTGTGGATCTAAATGTATTTTTGACTCTATTGCCATCCCATCATCATTAGCAACGTGGTGCAATCAAGTGTGAGCCTTAGAGGTAAGAGGGATCCATCCAGCTTCACTTCCTGACTTTGGCATTTACTGTCACTAAGTCATTTCATTTCTCTGAGTCTTTTAGTTAGTTTCTTCATCTATAAAACAGGCATTAAACTTAATAGGGTTTCAGCGAATCTACTAATAAGGTGTCTGCAGAGAATTTTGTAAGCCTTATAGTATTAATATAAGTGCCAGTTATAATTATCAACATCTTGTGTTAAATAATAAATTTTTTGCCCAATTTTATTTAACATAGTTTTAATAAAAACAAATATATATATATATGTATATGTGTATATACATACACACACACACACACACACACACATATATATATTTGAATCTATTTCTGAGTTCTTTAGGCTATTCCATTGATCTTTATGTTTAATTTAAACTCAGTACCACATAATTCTAATTCTAACAGCTTTGTAATACTTTAAGTGTCTCAGGGGACAAGTCTTCCAACTTCATCATTTTTCTTTCTTTCTTTCTTTCTTTTTTTTTTTTTTTTTGCTGAGGCAATTGGGGTTAAGTAACTTGCCCAGGGTCACACAGCTGTTACGTGTCTGAGACCAGATTTGAACTCGGGTCCTCCTGACTTCAGGGCTGGTGCTCTATCCACTGTGCCACCTAGCTGCCCCATCATTTTTTCTTTCAAAATCTCTCCTAATTATTCTTGTCCTTTAGCTTTTCCATATTCATTTTATAAAGATTTTATTTGGAACTATAAAGAAACCCACTGGTATTTTGATTCTGCAAATTTGAATTTTAATCTACAAATTAATTTTGGGAGCAATGACATTTATATTAGGTTCATAATATCTCATCCAGTAACATTGCATATACTTCATTCAGTTCTGTATTTTGCCCTTTTCTCTCTCATTTCAGTTTTAAAGTAACAAAGATACTAATTCAAAAGAATTTCTTACCTCCATAGCATAGTTCTGGAAGATATTTGTACTACTTGTGCTGCAAGAAGATGCCAATTCTGATTTTCCAGGTAAAACGAACTTTGATAAAGGACCTATTCATTGTTTAAAAACAAACAAAATCTTTCAAATATGAAAAATAATTTATAGTAGATAATTTTAAAATAACTAAATGCAGGTTTATTTTCACAAATGAAATGACAATTTCAGATTTCAGGAATAATTACTCAAGAAAGTATTCTATATATGGGGGAAAAAATCCTTTATGGCTTAAAACAATAAAACACTTGTAAGGCAAAAAACCACTGAAAATGTATTTTTAATATATACATTTTATTTACCAGGGAAAACAAAACTGAAGTTCTATTGGTCCATGAATATGTTGGGTTCATTTCTTCAACAAATATTTCCTGAGAATCTACTGTATAAATCTAAGAGGCATTATGTTTATGTTTATATGCTATATGCTGTGTAGACTGTATGTAATATAATCTAAGGTCCTTAAGGACAGGGACAATATTTTGCTTTGTTTTTTTAATGCCAGTATCTATGTCCTGTGTGTAGTAGGCACTTAATAAATGCTTGCTGAATTTATTTATTTTGCTTTTTGCTGAGGCAATTGGGGTTAAGTGACTTGTCCAGGGTCACACAGCTAGGGAATGTTAAGTGTCTGAGACCAAATTTGAACTCATGTCTTCCTGACTTCAGGGCTGGTGCTCTATCCACTGCGCCACCTTGCTGACCCAATGCTTGCTGAATTGAATGAGGGAATCAAAACTACTGAAGGATTTCTTTCTTGGTTCTCTTATCTGATCACTATTTCTTAATTTCTTTCACTGAATCATGATTCTTGTCTTGATTACTAATTGTTAGAATGTTGAAAGATTCTGTTCTCTTTTCACTAAGTTCTCTCCTTTGGTACACCCATACATCAATACTCATAAATTCTATTGTGATTTCTATGCAGATGACTCATATACAAATAGATCAAATCCAAGTCTCACTTCTAAAGTCCAGTTCCACACTACTAATTGCCTATTAGACATTAACCAAGAGGGATCTCAAGCTCATATGTCCAAAACAGAACCCATGACTTTTCCCCCATAATCCACCCTTATTCCAAACTTTTTCATGTTGAGGGTAACATCACGTTTTTCATTACTCAGTTTACAACCTTGGTGTCATCCTCAACTATTCACTCTCACTTATCCTATAAAGACAATTAGCTGGCAAATTTTAGTAATTTTTATCTCTATTTCTTATATACATGTCTTTCTCTAGTCACATAGCCAGCACTCTTGTTCAGGCGTATGTTGCCTCTTGCCTAGATTCTGGAAATAAATAGTCTTTCAGTCTCCAGCTTTTCCTTATTCCATTCCATCTTCCACACTATTTTTAATGTGATTTTCCTAAAGTGCAGTTCTATGTCATCTTCCTACTCAATAAATATTGTTTCAAGAATCAAACATAAAGCTCTTCACTGTATGCCCTTTTTCTAACTGTCCTGTCATTGCTCATTATTGCTTTCTCTATACTCCGGAGTACAGACATTCTGGCCTACTTATGGTCCTTCATATCCCATGGCTCTGGTTTTGCAACAACTGTCCCTTTATGATTAAAATGTTCTCCTTCCTTCCTTCTGCTTCCTTCAAGTTTAGCTCAACGGTCACCTTCAATAGGAGACCTTTACTGGTACCTCAACCTACTAGTGTTTTCCTATGTTCAGCTTTGTGTCTGCTTATTAAGTGTTGGATATATAACTATAGATGTATTTGTTGTCTCATGCAATAGGATGCAAGGTTCTTTTAAGCAAGGAATATTTTCACTTTTGCCTTTGTATTCTCAATGCTTAGCTGTAAGCACATAGTAAGGTTTAATAAATGTTGATTGAGGAGCAGCTAGGTGGCGCAGTGGATAGAGCAGCAGTCCTGAAGTTAGAAGGACCTGAGTTTAAATTTGGTCTCAGACACTAAACATTCCCTAGCTGTGTGACCCTGGGCAAGTCACTTAACCTCAATTGCCTCAGCAAAAAAGCAAAAAAAAATGTTGATTGATAAATGAAAAAATGAATTCAACCTAAAGATTTTTTTAAAATACCAAACACATATTTTAAAAAATGGGTTAATGGAAATTATCTGTTTTGTAACTATATCATGACCAGCATTAAAAGGAATGTAATTTTCCAGTTCAAATATTGTAGGCCATAGGTTTAGGTATGTGCTTAAGGGTCTATGTAAAGAAGGAATATAAACCCTAAAGATAAAGTTCATGTAGGGATGAAAGAAGATGGCCAGAACATGAAAGATTTTGCTTTTTAATTCTATCAAAGTCATCTTCCAATTCCTAAACAAAAGATGCTGTTTTTTATTTCAGACTTCTGTTCTACAAATTAGAGGTATTCTTTTGCTCTATTTTTCTATTTTTGTTTTTGCTACTTTGTGTTCTTGGGCAAGTAACAAGGTTCTTCTTTGGACCTCATTCTTCTTCTTTTTTTTTTTTTACATTTTTTAAAAAAAAATTTTTGACTTCTAGGCTCTCTCCTTTTAATCCCACCCAAAAATAAGAAACCACATGTGAAGTTATGCAAAACAGTTACATAAAAGTCATGTTGGGTAAGAAAACACAGAAATTGTGAAAAAAAACATAGATCAGTTTCCTCATCTGTAAAATGAGGGGCATATTAAATGATCTCCAAGGATCTTTCTAGTGGTGAATATTAAGAAGATGAGCCAGATAAAAAGACCATATTCAGGGAAGCATTCTATCATTAGAATGAGGAATTATCAAGTAAAATTTATAATTAAATTAGCAAAAGGGTTACAAATGAGACGAATATGTACATTAGTACAGTAATAAAATTATTGACAAACCTTCGCACGAGGCAGTACTTTCTAGACTTGATCTACTAAGTCCAATTCCCTTTGTCTCTGATGTGACATTATTCTCTTGAGGAGAAGGCATTGCTTCAAATTCACCACAAGCTTCTTCATCTGTTAAAGAAGTAGATTCAGAATCTAGGGCTCCGACAGAAGAAAGACTGGTTCGGTCTGAATTCTGATCCTAATAAGAAAATTAATTTTTTTTTAACCTGGAGAAAGTTCACTATTTTAAAGTTAAGACAATCAATTTAATAATGCTCCTTTACTAACATCAGTATTATGGATATGTTCAACAGGTGAAAAGATAAAAAAACAAACAAACAAAAAATGTATCTTTGACAGTTTGGGGAAAATATAATTAGACAGTTTCAAGACTTATCCACTGAGACATATGTTCATTGCAAAACGAATTCAGAGCTTTACAAACTGTCTCAAGAATAAACCTGACCTTACAAAAATGATTTTTCTTACTCCTAGTAATTTTATTTCAGAATACTACCTGTCAAGAGGAAAATAATTATTTTAAATTAACACATTTAAAGACTTTGTGGAAATAACTGTGCATATAGTTGAAATGTTTTTGTTTCATTTCATTATCTATTAATATGCACTGGAAAAAAGTCAAATGGACAAAAAAGCAATTGACTCAAAAAAAAATAGAAGACTGTAAAGGAGTCCTTAGTCTATGACAGTAGTTCAGAGAATATTTAGTATTTGATTAAAAATTGTGTTTTTGTTAGTTCTGGCTCTAAATGGCAGTGAGCCAGGCAAAGAAAAGTTGGTTAAAGGAAACATCTTCTCTTCATCAAGAAGTAACGTGGCTTAAGAGGCTGGGTTCAAGCCCTGTCTCTGACATATAATGGCTGTGTGACACTGGATAAGTCCTGCAACCTCTGAGTGCTCAAGGCAGCTCTGCAGAGGTGGTGATCTATATAAGCAGAGGAAATTTCTCACCTGGGAGTTCCCTATGTGAATGAATGAAATCAAAATGCAGTACCTAGGTTTCTCTTGATTAGAAAGGTCCTGCTATGGAGTTTTATACTGATCTATATAGTGTCAAGACTTTTTTTTTCCTGTTTTCATCATAGGCATTAGGACACTGAAAAGTCAAATGAAATCTTTGCCCAGAAAAGTCTGATAGGATAAGTGTTAGGCACGAGTTAAAAAAGAAGGCCCATGGAATCTAAACTACCCTTAACTTCTGAAGCACTGGAGTCAGAATGAGAATTGGTTATGTGCACAGTGTAGAATCACCTTCATTTAAGAAAAGATTCAGAATGAATATGAAGGCTTTTTTCTATTTAGATCTGGGAGTGACAGAACCAATTTCAAATTAAGTATTGATTAATACTAGTTAACATTTTTTTAAAAACAGCACATTTGATTATACAGTAATACAAATTTCTTCAAATAGTGCCCTAAATTGCATATTATTGTTTGTAACTAGTGACTTTTTATAATTGTTATTATTTCAAACATATAATATAAACTGACTAAGAAGGCATGTCCTTTCTTTATTCACACTGTCTACAGGAAGCCAAGTTGAATTAGAAAGCCCTAAGAAAGCACTGCCATTGACCTGTTAGAAATTTCTAAAGTGCAAGCAGAAAAGATCAATGGTTTCTGAAAGATTAATTTTATAAAATCAAAAAAAGTACTGCCTACAAATTTTTAAGGCTAAAGATTATTTTCCTTTATTTTCACTTCTAACCAAAAACATATTTTGAAAGTATATGGATCTCCCAAACAAATGAGGGAACCCTCTCCCCTTCATTAGAATAAAAAGGAAAAGAAGTTTTAAAAAAAGAGACAATGGCAATATCTATAATCCAACAAGAGCAACAATTTCTGCTGATACTGTATTCTATTTTTTTCATTTGAAAATTGTTTTCCAGGGCATCTAGGTGGCACAGTGGATAGAGCACCAGCCCTGAAGTCAGGAGGACCTGAGTTCAAATCTGGTCTCAGACACTTAGCATTCCCTAGCTGTGTGACCCTGGGCAAGTCACTTAACTCCAATTGCCTCAGCAAAAAGCAAAAAAAAAAATGTTTTCCAGGATTAATATGCTAATTATTTTCACTTTATTATATTAATAGGTTTAGTGAGAAAATTAGTATGAAGACTGAAGATCAATAATAATTTTTCTCATGATGGATGTTAATAAACAATTCTTACTTAAGTTAATAAATTATCTTTCACAGTGGAATTACAGAAAGAAATCCAATCAATAAGATTTCTTCCCCTTAGAGACTTAAGTCTTGTTTGTTCTTTAACTCTAACATAAACAAATTTAAGGTTTTTAAAAATTTTCTTTAGACATGTCCATTATTTAAAGAATAACTATCAATATAAATGTTTCCAGCAGTCATGCATTTGTAAATTTTCCATAAAGGGAATGGAAAGAAGTAACGATAGTTACACCAGAAAATCTTACCTTGGAGGGTGTAGTATACATCGTGAATCTTGTATACCATTTGCTTGCCTTCTCTGCAACACCTTTCCCAGCAGAGAATACACTACTCTTTAGAACATCTAATTTAGGTGTTATTAATGTATCTAAATTAAATGAAGGTGATGGAATAAGAGTTAATGTACCAGTCATTTCCTGAGACTGTTCCCTAAGTGGACAGGTTGGTGAGAAAGTTGGGGAAGACCAAAGTCTATCCCTGGGTCTATCTTCATTTTTTATATAGTAACTTTTAGATTTGGTAAGACGCATGGGCCTGGGCGAAATGGGAGGAAGGCTAGACCTTCGGCATGGCTTAGCTACTGTTGGGCTTTTCTTATTTGCTGATTTGTCCTCACAAGTCCGTTGTAAATCAATGCTTGGTGTACGGCTAGTCAAAGGACTGCTCATATTATTCATGTACATCACAATTTCTTCAGCTAAATCTCTTCTTGCTGATGGTGTGGAAATACTTTTTTCATCATTTTCTTCATCTTCTTCCACCTCTTTCTGCTGCTGCTCAGTTTCAGCAGCTAAAAGTGAGAGTGGATCAAATCCAGCAGCAACATCAGTTTTCTCAATAGGTTTTACTGAAAAGCTGCTGATCGTTCGTTCAATCCTCTTAGGGTTTTGTGTAGAAGTGGTCCCTGCTTTTGATGTATCCACTTCATTGTCTAAATCTTCTAAGTCAAAAATCACAGGGGAGTCAATTTTATCTGCCAAACAGCTAGTACCCTCAAAAGGTGTGTCATCATCACTAGATTCCTTTTCCAGACTGTTTCTTTTTGATCTTAAAGATGGATTTCCAATATCAAGGGTATTTGGCCTTGGTTTTTTCTGTATAGCATTTGAAAGAATTTTTGCATCGGCTCCTAATTTTTCAACCATTTCTCCAGGCCTTTCTTCTTGGCTAATCCTATTGATCATGAGTCCCATTAATACACCTCCACTGAGATTATGATTTCTGTTTTCCCAAGACATCTGCTCATGCAAAGCAGGTTCTGTCTCACTTTTGTGCCTTTTTCTAAAACTTTTTTCAATATTTTCTGTTTCATTTGTCTCTTCAAAAGAAGATATCAATAGCAGTTCAGATGTGTCTTCTGAAAACCAGAAAAGGTAATTTAGTCATGAAGAGTTTAATATGAGAAAAGGAGTTGCTTTCAAGTACCATATCTACAGATTAAATCAAACCAATAAGCATTCTTAAGTGTTTACCAGGCATGCGCTAAGCACTGGAAAACTAAATTTTAGTACTCATTTTTGCTACTTAAAGAGCAAATCTCATAATAATTTTTTAACCAATTTT
The DNA here is from genome assembly GCA_023553655.1 of Myrmecobius fasciatus. Classification (NCBI taxonomy): domain Eukaryota; kingdom Metazoa; phylum Chordata; class Mammalia; order Dasyuromorphia; family Myrmecobiidae; genus Myrmecobius; species Myrmecobius fasciatus. The sequence goes on along the minus strand of JAJPUD010001703.1, from coordinate 242,248 downwards.
ACCTGATTAGATAACAAAGATTATATTTCATTACTGTGGAAAAAAGAAAATTCTTTGCTAAGTAAATAATTAAGAATAAAATATCATAGCTTGAGAATTAGCATTATACTTTTTAAAACAAAGAACTCCCTGGAAAGCATTAATCATGAAACCAAATTCAGTTCAATAAACATTAGGTTCCAACTATATTTGAGATATTCTACTTGGAGCTGGGATTGAAAACACAAAAATGAAATAATACCTGGCCTCATGTAGTTTGTATTTGACTGATGAGAAATAACATGCATTAGTAAATGCAAATTATATGTGAAGTAAGATAAAATAATTTTGAGAGAGAATGCTGACAGCAGGATAGGAGATAATCACTGAAATTCTTACATAAAAGGTGACATGAATAGAATCTAGTGATTCTAACAATCAAGTAAGGAGGAAGCGCATTCCAAACAGGAGAGACTACTAGTGCCAAAGCTCAGAGGAGACAGAATGAATGCCATGTATATATCATTTTTTAGGTCATTGTGGCGAAGACAAGGAGTATATGAAGGAGAGTAATACAAAATAAGAATAGAAAGGGAAGTCAGAGGCATATCATGAAGGGCTTTAAATGCCAGGCTAAAATTTTTACATTTTATCCTTGAGACAAGAGGAGCCATTGATGATTTCTGATTAGGGGGTGACAAGGTTCAGTCAGCTGCCAATTCTACTTCTCTTTATCTACAAAGCTTCCACCTCAATTCAGGCCTTCATTATCTCTCACTTGGAATGCTAAAAGTCTCCTAATTGGCATCTCTGTCTCATGTTTCTTATCATTCCAATCTGTCTTTCACTCTGATAGCAAAGAAACTTTTAAAAAAGCACATATTTAACCATGTAACTCCTCTACTCAACTCCAGTGACTTCCTATTGCCTCTAGAGTAAATCAGAACTCCTCTGTTCAGCTTTTAAATCCCTACTACCTGGAACAAACTATCTTTCCCACCTCACTGGGTGTCACTCCTACCATGCTCTGCAATACAGAAAAATTGAGCTTTTCTCTGCTTTTAATTCATAACAATCTACTTCTTATTTCCAAGCTATTGCACTGGCCATCCCTCATACTTGAAATCTACTCCTTCCTTACCTTCATCTCCTTTAAGATGCATCTTAGGTATTCTTTTCTACATGAAGCCTTTCCAGATTCCTCCTATTACTTGTGCCCTCCCTCCAAATATCTTTGTATTTAATTGTGTATGTATATTTTTACATATGTGTGTGCTTATATATACATATATGTGTGTTATATCTACATATGTGTGTTTTTACTAACTTTATGTTGTATGTGTTTTTAGATGAACTTGTTTCTCCCATTAGAACTGAAGTTCATTGCAAGTAGAGATTCTTTCTATCTTTCTGTATCTCTAGTGTCTGGCACAATAGAGGCACTTAATAAAGATTTGTTGATTGATTGATTAATCTGAATTTGGGGGATATCAACTTGACAGCTGATTGGAGAGAAGGGAGACTATAAGCAGAGAGATGAATTAGTTGACTATTGAAATATTTCAAGTGAAAAGTAATAAAAAGTTTGAATTTTTAATAGATGCTGTGTGAGAAATGTATTGAAGATAAAAGGGATAATATTGTCAAAAGATAGATTATGAGGGATGAAGGAAAGAAGAATCAAGGAAGAGTTCATGACTGAAACCACGAGTGAATGTTAGGATAATGGTAAGCCTAACAGAAATAGGAAAGTGGAGGATGGAGGGGTTTGGGAAAAATACACAGTTTATTTTAGACATAATGATTTTCAGGTGTCTATAGAACATCTAAGTGGATATTGTCCAGCAAGTAGTTGGAAGTGTGAAATTAAGAGTTCAGAGGAGATACTATGACTGGCTTTACTTAGAATGTTTGCTGACATTTTTCTTATTATTATTGTAGGAATTGATTAGATCATCAAGGGAAAGAGGATAGAAATAGAAGTGAAGAGAGCCAAGGACAGTCTTGGTGAATGACTATAAATGCTATTGACAAAATACAATATACATTTCTGGGTTTTTTTTTTTGTTGTTGTTGTTGTTTTTTGTTTTGTTTTGTTTTTGCTTTTTGCTGAGGCAATTGAGATTAAGTGACTTGCCCACGGTCACACAGTTAGGGAATGTTAAGTGTCTGAGACCAAATTTGAACTCAGGTCCTCCTGACTTCAGGGCTGATTCTATATCCATTGCGCCACCTAGCTGCCCTACATTTCTATTTTTAAAAAAATCACTAGAGGGGTGGAACCAGCATGATGGAGAGCAGACAGGACATTGTATGAGCTCTCCCCATCTTCCCTCAGAATCAACACTAGATCAAGCCTCTGAACGGATTTTGGAGTGACAGAACCCACAAACATTTGGAGTGTAATAATTTTCCAGTTTAACATATGTTGGAAGGATTTCAGGAAAGGTTTGTAGCAATTGGATAGGGAGGAAAGCAGACCAATACAGGCCTGGTGCAGAGAGGCTCTTAGCCAAAATACAATGTTCTGGTTCAGAAGGCCAATAGATCAGCAGACCAGCTGTGAGACCTCCATCTCAACTATAGAAGGCAAATTGTGAACCCATGAACTTTAACATATCAGGCAGGACTTGGCCAGGCCTACCCAGTGCAGTGGAAAAGCCAGTACCACTACCAACCCAAAGCAGCCAGTGAGAAACCCCTGTACAGTTGCAGAGGAAGTTCAGGACAATCTTCCCTGTACCCTAGGAGCAGAACTTAAACTTTTAAAAATTAGTATAAAAAAAAAGCCAAAAAAAAAAAAAAAAAAAAAAGGTCTGATCATAGAGATCTACTATGGAGACAGGGAAGATCAGAACACAAACCCAGAAATGGACAGCAAAAGTAAAATGCTTTCAGTTGAAGCCTCAATGAGTGTTAAAACCTGGTTCAAAAGATCTTAAAAGAGAGAGAGAAGAAAAATGGGGGAAAGAAATGAGAGTTGTACAGGAGAGTTATGAAAACGTTGGTAAAAAACCCAGCAGCTTAGAAAAAGAAGCTCAGAAGTTGAGTGAAGAAAACTCCTTAAAAAATAAATTTGGTGAAATAGAAAAAAATCACTAGAAAAAATAGGAATAAATGAATCCTTCTTCAGCATAGTAAGTAGTATTTATCTAATACCAAGAGTTGACATTATATATCAATGAGGATAAATAAGGGTCTTTTCCAATAAGATCGAAGTCAAGTAAGTATGGCCCCTGTAACCATTAATATTTGTTATGGTGCTAGAAATGCTAACTATAGCAATAAAACATGAAAAAGTAATTGGAGGAATATAGTCAAAAAGAAATGATACTGCTGTCTTTTGCAAACAAAAAAGATGGTTTACTTAGAAAGTCAACTAAAAACTAATTGAAATAATGACTAGCAAAATTGCAAGATAATAAAAATCCTACATAAATCATCAGCCTTTCTGTGTTATTATCAACAAAACCCAGAAAGAAAAGATAAAATAAAGAATTCATAACATACTTGAAAACATACCTACCAACATACTCATAGGAACTATATGAATATAAGTATAGAGCAATTTTTAGAGTAATAAAAGCAGACATAGATAGTTGAAGAAATATTAACTGGTCACAGATAGCTTGGGCCAATAAAACAAAAATGTCTATACTAAATTTGGCATTGGTATGGTGTCCCTGAACTTCCAGTATGAGTAAATTAGGGAAATTCTGTATCCAAAAAAAAAAGGGGGGAGGGGGATGGACAAGATACTTGCCCGAGAGAAATTAGGTTATGGGGGAGAAAGGGTTAAACCTTAGAAAAAGATCTATAGTTCAGTAAAAAATACCAAGGATAACTTTAATTATGAGAATTGAAATGAACTTTTCCTTCATTTATTTTTTATCTCATCAGCTTTTTCACTGTTCCCGTTTCCTTATTGAGGTCATTATCATCCTTTCAGTGACTCAAGTTAACAATTCTCAATTCTTCAATCTCCCTCACCTTTCCCCTCCTCAACCTTTTAATCAGTTGACAAATCTTGTGAATTCTATTTCCAACAACATCTCTTGTATGAAATCTCTTTATCTGTACTCATTTAGCCAACTCCCCTGGTTTAGGACTTCATCATCCATCTCCTTGAATATTGAAATAGCCATCAAATTAAGTCTTGTTTTTTTTTCCAATCCACCTTCCCTAAAGCAGCCACAATAATATTCTTAAAGCACAAGTCTGAACATACTAATTCTCTGCTCAACAAACTCTAGGTTAGAAATTATTAAACTTTTTTTTTTGTATCACAAACCCCTTTCTGGAAGGTCTCTGGAACATTCTCAGAATGTTTTTTAAAAATATTTATTATATTTATATAATAATATATGTTATTATATAATATATATAAGCTATATATTATATAATAATAAATATTATAATTGTATATAATATATATTTATATAAAATATAAATATTTTTAATATTTATAATCCCAGGAAATGCTAAATTTCAATTAGAGATTAGTGAAAATGAAAATGTAATTTTTTTTTCATGCATCAACTGAAATCTATTCTGTCCATTCTTCAAAAGCCATCCTTTATAATAAAGTATAAAAGAGGAGAAGAAAAAAAATTCTGGAAGAGTCAACATATTGAAAAAGTCGTATATTATATGTAATGTTCCATAGCCATAGACCTCCACCTCTGCAGTGGAATAGGGGGTAACATCTTGTGAAGCCTCTTTGGGGATAAGCCTGGTGATTTTAACTCTGCAACATCTAATTCTGACTGTATTTTTTTACTTCCCATTTAAATTACTGTAATCAGTGTACATGTTGTTTTTCTTGGCTTTGCTTCTTTTACTTTGTATCAGCCCATATAAGTCTTTCTACTTTCCCTGTATTGGTCATGATTGTCTTTTCTTACAATACAAGAACATTCCACTGCATTATTTGCTGCATTTTGTTCACTCACTCCTTAATTGATAGTCATTTCCCTATTTCTAGTTCTTTGATACCTGCCAAAGTACTGCTTTATTTTGGTTTCTATGATTCCTATCATCTAGCACAATGCCTGACACATAGTAGGTGCTTAATAAATAGCTTCTGAATGAATTGTTACTAACAGTGAAAACTCCTAGAAAAGAAAAACCTCAAAAAAGACGGTATTTTTGTTTCAGAGACCAAAGAGTAGTTAGGAGGAAATCTGTTCCTTTTCCCTAGAGGGCCAAGAAAGAGGGAGACTTCAGTCTGAAGCAATGACTAGATTATAAAAGTGATTAAGATATATTAAAAGTAATTAAGATATATATCTGTATGGTAAGGAAGCAGATCAATCCTTGTCTTTTATTACTCTGAGACATAATTTTTCAAGTTTTATTCTAGTGGAAGGTCATTTGTCCTCACAGGAAAACCAAGAAGGAATGATATTTTGTAACCTGTATTCATCCCTTACTTCCTTCCCTCCCTTATCATTCTCCTCTTGTGTATCTGCTGGAGCATCTGCCCCAAGCTATGGGTACTACCCCGCACAGGCAAATTGAAGCCAGGAAATGCTCTTGCTCAGCTATACTGCTCTCAGGCATTCTCCACATATGTTTATTATTAGACAAGGTTGGTTTGCAAAGTCATGGAACTTCTATGAAATGATGGGACTCCAAAGATTTATTGCTGGTGCCTTGGTTCTGTAGGACACAGAAGTGACAGGACACTAGAAAAAGGTCAGGAATGGTTTAAAGAGTGCATTGTCCATTGGTTTTAAGTGTCTGCTATTCCCAAGTGGTCTATATAAATACGGATTTACTAGCATACAAGCCATAGTTGCCTATGTTAAAACTGGGGCACCATGTGAAAAGCAATTCTCCATTGACAGGGAAAATTGGATAAGAATTACCCCAGTCTTATTCATTCAATTTTACAAGAGTTAAGTCTTGAGGATGAAAAAAAAATTAAGAAGCCAATCCTGGAATATTCTTCTTTCTTTTAAGATATTCCAGGAAATTCTTATTTCTTAATAGACTCCAAGCATCATCAAAGACTTAGAAATAATCACCCCATATTTCAGATACAAATAATGGTATTTCATAATTAAGAAAATATTCAGAAATAAGGAACTAAAGAACTTTTCAGTCAGCATGGTACTATGGACTGAAGATAAATGAGGTCAGAGGGAAAAATTGAATATTTTGAGTTAGAGAATAATGTGATCAGATCTATGCTTTTTTTGGAGAATGGACTGGAAAGGTAAGATATTAGAAGCAAGGAAACTAAGTAGAAGGGCATTTCAATAGTCTAGGCAAGAGGTAATCTAATCATATCAGTGAAGTGAAGGGGATGAATGCAAGAGCTCTTGTGGAGGTAAAAATTAGCAGAATTTGGTAACTAATTGAAACTGAGGCAATGAAATGCCTCAAAGGTTATAAACTGGGTGACTATAAGAATAAAGGTACCTTCAATAGAAACAAAGAAATTTAGAGGAGGGGAAATATAATGATCAGAAAGAACCTGATAACTTGTCAGTGAAGGACTTTCATAAAGCTAATGCAAAACTTTGATGTTAGATAATTTAATATTTCCTATGTATAGAAGAATTGCCCATGTTTAACATATATTGGATTACTTGTTATCCAAGAGAGGGGTTAGGAGGAAGGCAGAGAGAAAAAATTTGGAAGGTTTTACAAGATTGCAAGGGTAAATGTTGAAAACTATCTATGTATATATTTTGAAAATAAAAAGCTAAAAAAAATTTCCCCACAAGCATTCTAAGAGAAATAACCATACATTTTACTTGATAGCAGAGGATGTAGAATGGTATTTTTTAAAAGATATTCTGTAAAATTGTAGCTAGCATTTATACAAAGGAATATTACTTAGGATAGTTCCCAAAAATGTTTATTCCTGTTTATAAATAGAACCAAAACTAAGCTGATCTAAGAAATAAAAATGTATGGTTACATTATTCCATCAAAAAAACCCCAAAAAAACAATCCTGTGACTACTAAATCCATAAGTGATCCTGGAGAAGGACCACAAAAATCATAAATTTAGAGTTCCATGAGACCACGAAAGTCAAGTCCAACCTTCTCTTTTTATTGGTGAGGACATGGTCAAATGATTTGCTCAAAAATCACACAGCCAGCACCAAAGGTTGAATTCAGATTTTCTTGACTCTAAGATCAATCCTCTACTGATTATGTCTTTGCTGACTGGACTCTCTAGAAACCTGAGGCTGGGAGTCAGCAGAGTCAGGTTCTATAATTTGCCTCTCCCAGGAGTAGTGTGACCTTGAGTAGGTGACCAAACTCCTTAACTCAAGTTTCTCCATCTATCTATAAATCTATAATGCAAGTTTCATCTTATTACATTATGCTATTACTGTAAAGTTTCAGGGATCCTTAATACCACGGATGTTGGTCTACTTTAAATTAACTCAAATCACAAGCACCCTGACATGGGAGACAGTAGTTCAGAGTTGGTCTCAGCAAATAATTCAGTACCTTGTAGCCAACCTGAGATCTTACTGTATAAAAGCATTTTAAAGAGAAAAACCACTAAGTCTTTTTACTATATTTCAATATCAGATATAGTATTATTGCCACTGTACAGATAGACAGAATTTAGGCACAAAATTGAATATTTGCAATTTTCTGATGAAATTATGCAACTATGCTTAATTTTTAATAAGACCCAGCTTGCTATCCTTTTAGAGTTCCTGCTGTTTCTGTCAAAAGTAGCAACGATTTCAACATTGGATGGAGTCTGTGTGCATGACAAGTTAGAAAAGAGTAATTCAGTAACTAGTGGTTTGTAGTATAGAGCACAAGTTACTTGACCATAACATCAAACATCACAAATAGACATTGATGATGACATCATCATCATCATCATCATCATCATCATCATCATCATCTTCATCACTATATAGTGCTTGCTATGTACCAAACACTGTGCTAAGCATTTTATAAATATAGTGACATTTTTGGTTAATATAATTTATATAATAGATATAAATTTGGTTTATAATGCAAAGAATAAAGCAATATATAGCTTACCTGTGCTTCCACCTGATACTTCATCTGCATGGCTAATCATACCACTGTGACGAACTATACTAGATGGAGGATTTATATCGCCTGTATTTTGATAATTGAGCTTAGGAAGGCAATCAGCACTTCCTTTTGCACTCTCACTCTCAGACACTGTATAGAGAAAGGGAAAATTTTATTTAAAAAAATTTTGACACAAAAATAGGAGAAAAAAAAGATACCCGAGGAAGTATAAAGAAGGCTTGTTCTAGTTGTTTTTAAACTGCTAAATATTTGTAAAGCCTTAAGGAATCTGCTTAACTATTTCTTCAATTATAGACTTGGAATTATTCTACCCTCCCTAGACTTTCAGAGAAACTATGAGTTATATCAATATATATATATGATTTACATATAAAGCACAAGGCATTAAAAAGCTGTGTGGAGTTTATGACACATAAGAATACAAAGAAAAATTTGATAACCAATACCTTATGTGTTTTACATACACACATATGCACATATATATATAATCCACTTAAAGAAAATTTCCCCCTCTGTGTGTGAAGTATTGTCTTTTTCTTTCATTATGGACCAAAGCCCATTTTAAAACATTCTGTAACAAAAGTTTTAAATCTTCAGCTGAAGGTTTGGCTATTTCAAGAAATGATCAATATTATATAATGATACTACATCAAGAGAATTTAGGTCTCAGAGTTCATTGTAATAGTATTTGATGTGGAAAGACTTTAAAACCCACTAACTGCATATATTTATATGGTAAAATAGTTATTGCTTTAATACTAAGTTCAATTTTCCTTATTATGAGGATGCACAATGATGCAAACATTTTGACCAGTCAGGGACCTGGGCAGGGATAAGAATAGAATAAGAATATTTTATACCAGAGGTCACTTATCTTTTTCAATGAATATAAAGTTACCAAAAAGCACAATATACTTTGAATACCTGTGAATTGGTCCAACCAAATAAATAGTAGGCAATTTTACATGTTAATACTTAAAACACCTACAAGAACTACAATCACTCTCTTTCTTGTCCTCTTTTTCTTCCTGTAAGTTTTGGGTAGATGTGTCACCTCTTCTAACTTCATCTTTAGATAATGAATTATATCCAAGATCTGACTGACCCCCTGGAAAGATAGAAATATTTTAAAATTTAAGAACAATAATTATGTCTTATTTTATGAAATCCTTCATAGTGACAAGTGAAATTATCAGTAACGTGATACTTATGAATATATTTTTAAAAGAAATTTATCATGAAGTTTAAAGAAAAAAAATAAAGCAATTAAACTTACATTTATTACCAAAAAGGCCCATAAAGTACTATCTATAATTTATCAATTATCTGTTATACATTCTTCATTGCATTTGCTTGTTCAATGGCCCCCATATTTGCACATATATATACATACATATATATATATATATACACACATACAGTCCCACATCTATATTATGCAGTCATATAGTGCTTAAATAGACTTGCACACAAATTTCTGGATGCATTTCAAATGAAATCACTGTACTGCCAACTCCTTTCTTATCCATACTAATGGGAGCGAGTTGAGTGTTTTGTCTTTCTTTCATCAATTCTACCCTTAATAGCATGAAGCCCAGGACAAAGAGAATACAAAGTAGAAAACCCACTTAAAAATAACTAAAAGCTGAATGAATATATTAGCATAACTATATTATGTAAGACATCCAGAAAAGGGGGTTTTGGATTGTTTTTTGCATAACTGATGAATTTACTAAAGTGTCAGTTAAAAAAAAAAACAACCCAAAACCAAATCCGTATATATTTTTTAGAAATGTAATTACATTGGAATAAGGAAGAAAAAGCTCAAGTAATACATTGAAATTAAATGCTAAAACATTATCATATCATAGAATTGATCATGTCAGGCAATTTATTTTCTCATATTGGTTATATTTATTCTAATACTGAACTTATATGTTTTTAATGAAAATATAATTCTAATTCATAAATACTTCTTAAAATTTAGAAAAATAATTTAAATAAGCCCTTCTCTTTTAAATGATATGCTTTTAATAACATTTTTAAAAAATGCATCTTGGGTTATACAAGTTCTCACTGAATTATTCAAGAAAGAAAACTTGCCAAGAAAAAGCTAAAAATATGGACATCATATTTCATCATGATTTGCCTATAACAGTTTCTCCTAAAAATGAACATCAAAAGAAACAAACCAATGTTCTCTGTTGCAAGTAAAGCAGCTTGTAAGTTTTGTTTTTAGAAATTCTGTATCACTCAATTCATAATTTCTGTGTATTATGAATAGGTTGCCATTACATTGTTTTTAAATGTTATATTTAATTTGTTTGAAAATTGTAATATGTAAAGGACAAGTTGATTCACTAACTCCTTTACTCCATATATCCTATCAGTCAATATTACTTAAGAGAATATCTGTGTATAAGTTTCTTATATTATGGTGAAATTAATGCAGTTCTTCAGTACTAAGATGCTATAACTTTTTAGCCTTATAGTTTTTCAAGTAATTAAGATTTTCTTAAAGAATGTACTTGTCAAAGGAGATCATATGCACAAAGGATTTATGTGCTTTTGGAACTAATTATATTTTAATATACTAAGATGTTTAAATAAAGCTGCTTTAGTAGCTTTACAACCTTTTATTATTAAAAATAATGGAAGAATTTTGGAATCTAGTCAATTTTAAATAAAATCTTAACCAATATTTTAATAGAACAATATGTTTCATAAGTATCTGCTTAACATCATATCAAGTTAAAAGAGAACATTTAGAACAGGAATAAGACAGTCTATCAAATCCTGTTTAAAATATATGTCATAATACATATATACATATACACACACAAACCTGTACTAGATCTATCATCAGTAGAATCTACTTTGATTAACTCAGTGTTGAAGGGTGCCTGCTCCACAGTGTTTGTGTCATTACAACTATCCATGCTGCCATGACTAACAGCATCCAGGTCACTGCCATCTGCTTAAGAACACAATATGATAGCATTTTACCACTCAAGGAGACATACCCCAAAATACCCATTAGTCTGCTGATTCTTTTTTGCTTACTTATGGTGGCAATCTACTGACTGGTATATGAAAGAATCTGAAATTTTTCATCTATTTAGTAAAAATGTGTTCAGCATAAAGCAAACATATAAGTTATGGATTTGTTTAAATTAAGTAACCCAAGATTGAAATTTAAGCAATGTCAAGAAGATCAATTATTTATTTTTAAAGGGTTAAAATAGAATGTGCTAAGACTTTATATGAGACAACCAAAACTACCAGATATTCAGTATTGTGAATTTAAAACACTTATTAGAATTAAAAATTATAACAAGTCATTTCATGAAAAAAAAAAGTAAAACCACTTTATTTACCTGAGAGAGGAGCATGTGATAGATGAGCATTTTTTCTCAAAACTTTTTTGAATTGTGCTATTCCTAAAACAACATTTCTTATTTTGGTCCACAGAAAATAACCACTTCGACTGCTTGAAGGCCAGGTACTTTCTAAAACAGCCTATTAAACACAACATATAAAGATTATCAAGTGTAACAGCTCCACTAAATACACATCCTCCTCCCCTTTGCTCCCCTTCCTTCCTTTACATCTTTCTCTCCAAACAAAGATTAGGAAATAAAGAAATGCTATTTATTTAAAAGGATATTTTTCAATTAAGTATTTTAAGAAATTCTTGCAGTTTTATTAATAGCACTGAAATTCAAGCATCTTAATTATCAAAAATATATATCATTCTTCTATTGCTACACTAAACCAAATTAATTACCTTATTGTAATAACCATAAGTTATGGCATTGGGGTGAACACCAGCTTTTTTCATTTCAAAAAGTACTCGTACTGCAAGAACAGGCTGACCATACTGGCCACACAGCTGCATAAGAACCCGATAGCAGACCTGAAACAGTTAAGTTAAAAGGTACACAGAATTAGAGGCCTGTGTGCAATTTTAGAAGGAAGCAATGGATTTTATGAGTCAACTATTACCTCATCAGGAGGATCGATCTTTTTAGAATGCATTTTTCGAAGTACATCATATGCTGTTTTCAGAGCTCTGACTTTTGAATGGCACACTTTGACATATGCTGGGAGGCAAATAAACCACAGTCCATAACAATGACGTAACAGGCATCTAGACCACATCTGAGGAATGGAGGAATATCTCTTTGCTATTTTATGAGCTGACTTGATTTCCTAAGAAACCACAAGTTTTCATTAATGAATTTATATGCACTTAAATATCCTTATTCACATGATCACTGTTATAAGTATAAATTATAGATCAAATCTTACTATAACAAATCCTACCACAACAAAAACTCCTGAATAATTAAAATGTTAAAATAATAACTGATAGATTATATACATACTTCAAACCATATCTGTTAAAAATAAAATTGTAATATAATAAAATAATTGTATACTCTTTTAAAATGGGCTGCAATGAGATTTGAATTGTAATAGCTATTGAGTGCTCTAGGCTGACCCTCTAACTGTTAAGAGTGATAGATTAGAGAGTGCAAAAAAATTAAATTATGATGACAAAAAGTAGAAAATTTTCAAATTACCTGTTTAGTTCTTCTGAACATTGTTGAAGGACTATTAGGACTACTATTTTTTGAGGTCAGTTTATTATTTTGTGTTTGTAGAAATCCCTCTGGCCTTTCAAATAAATCTATCTTCAGGACAGGAAATCCATTATAGCTGTTACAAGATGGGGGAAAAAAATCTCTTGTTAAACCCTGTATGCAGAAGTACATGATACTTACAGGTTATTAGTTATGTGATCACTTACTGCTTGATTAGGAATTGATATTGTTAACTTGTATTCTAACAGGGGCACTGGAATATAGTGCACAGGATGCTGATTTTTTTTTTTTTTTTTTTTTGCTAAGGCAATTGGAGTTAAGTGACTTGCCTAGGATCACATAGCTAGGAAGTGCTAAGTGTCTGAGGCCACATTTGAACTCAAGTCCTCCTGACTTCAGGGCTGGTGCTCTATCCACTGTGCCACCTAGCTGCTTCTATGATGCTGATCTTAAAGTCAGGAAGATCTAAGTTCAAATCCCATGCAAGACTAAGAAACCTCTTGACTCTTGGCAAAGTACTTGGAGTCTGTCTGGCTCCCTCAATGTCCCAGAACCTCTCTATTAATCTACATTTAAGAAGTCTAAGTAGGAAAGTCTGAATTACTTACAAAACAACAGGGAAGCAGGATATAAAGAGTAAATACTTGGGAAGGAGAAATATAAAAAAGAATAACTTGGCTTTCTTTATAATTTGACTTGATATATCTCATTTAAAAGCTTCAAAATAGTTTAATACCTTAAAATCCTAAATTAGTAAGATTATTGCCAAAGTAATTTATAACCACGGTTGGCTACTGAAGGCAAAATGCACTTAGCTAAAGAAAGACCAACAGGAAATAGAAACAATGAGAAAAGGAGTCCAATGACTATAAAGAATCTAAATGAGGTTTTTATCAGAGAAACTTAAAGTTAAAAAGTTTTGATATTACTTGGTACATTTTAGTATAATGTAATTTCCCTGATTAGATCTTTACCCAGGAAGAGCCCTTGCTCTCCTGAAGCTACAAGTGCTATTACTCCTCTTCATCCTGGAACTATATCCCAGTCCTCTGCTCCTTTGTAACAGATTGCTAGTGCCCCTCTCTCCCCCAGAACTGTAACCCAGAATTGCTTATGTGCAATCAAGTTATCATCAATGCAATCTATGACAGCAAAGGGTCCCTTGTAATCTCTTTCTTTCTTTTTTCTTTGGAGGCAATTCGGATTAAATGAATTGCCCAGGCCAAATTTGGCCTCAGGTCCTCCTGGCCAGTGTCTTCAAGCTCAGTGCATTACTTAGCTACACCCCCTGTATTCTTTTTCCAATCAGTGGTCCAACACACCCTTCTCTTCTCCCCAGATTGAGAGCTCCCAAATGTGCTGCTAATGTAATTGAAGCCTCTTCCAAGGCCCAATGCTAGTGCTCTTCTCAAGCTCTGGGCCTGCACACCCCAATATTATACACCTTTTCTGTGAACCTCCTGAATTATCTTAGGTTGGAAAAATGTCTCCCCCTGAACTTTTTTTTGGTGTTGCTACTTCAAAATTTGATTTGAGATATTCTTTTAAAGTTGTTTAAAGGGGAATGTTGAAAGAGTTTAGTCAGGTTTTGACCTATACTCCCCCATCTTGAGTTATAAAAATTTCTAAAATATATTGCTATTTTCTAAAATTTCCAAGCCAATCAACCAATCCAAAAAAAAATCATCCTAAACTAACTAGTACTGTACTAAAATCTTAAGAATGTGTCTAAAGTACTTTAGTGAACTTATCAGGGTCAAATTCATTAGCAAAGATTTCAATTAAAACAAAGAAAATTTTTTGAAAGTTTAATAGTCTGAAATTAAAGATACAGAATTAAACTAAACCTACAATAACATAAAATTTCACAAAATCTTTCTGAAGGTCACAGAATTTGATTAATCTTTTTAAAATTACCTTTAATGAAATAAATAAAAAACAAAAAAGTTTAAAATGTTCTTGAAATAAAATTTTTTGTCTAACAGAACTCTGTCAACATTTGAAGAGATAACTAATTAAATGGGTATGATGGAAACTTCCCCAAATTTGTGGGTACTGTGCAAAAAAACCAAACAAACAAAACATCACACCAAAAACAAACAAAAAAATAAAGCTGTTTAGGTATAGTTCTGATTTGTTTAATGATCTGCAATAAATTTGCCTACTACCTACAAATATTAATATCTATAATGCTTTAGCTTTTAAAAATAGCATAATAAATTACAGAGCTAGTTAAGGTAAAGCTAGTAACCCTTTCCCTTTTTAGTGATGTAAATTACTATATACAGATATTTCTCTTTTGAATGACACATCTTATTTATCAAATACCTGTATTGTAAAGGGTGTTCTTCACCAGTGGGTAGATGTGGGATCTCAGGTGGAGTTACAAAAACAGTATGTTCACTTTTGAAGGATTCATCCAACTCTATAAGTCGCATTTCACCATTTTTGTCCATATCTACCTAAAGAGGTTTAAAAAGATATACACTAAAAACACATTTTCCTTGAAGCCAAAGGGCTACAAATATACTAAAATGCAACAAAGATGTATGCTAGACACAAGGAGCTGAGGCGTCTTACTAAAAGCAGCTAAAAAGTTAGAAGTAGCCTAAAGACCAAATCAACTAAGAGAGAATAAGTGGACAAAAGGCCTGAGGTAATTAGTGTCTCCAATGTTGAGGAAAATCACTTGAATACATTGGGAAGCTCTTTAATAGAGAACTTATGTGAAGATGGACAAGAAACACAGAATGTGAAGTTGAGAAATAGCTGCTGTTTACATCATTAGAGGGAAGCGTTTCCAATAAATTTACAGATCCACTGAATTCCAAAAGTTCAACAAGCATTTAAATGTGCTGGGCACTGTGTAGAGGGATAGGGATACAAGGAAAACAGTCTCTGCCTTCAAGGAGCTAGCATCCCATAGAAAACACATGCATAAACAAAGATACATACAAAGTAGGTACATTGGGAAGGCACCAGAAGTCAGGGGAAAATGGAAAAAGCTTGGTGCAAAAGTTGGAGATGGAACTGTATTTTGAAGGAAGCCATTTGAAACACAGAAGTAAAAAGGAAGAGCATTCTAGGGGACAGTCAGTGTGAAAGTATGGAGATGGATGATGAAGGATTATGAGGAACAGTAAACAGACCAATATGATTAGACAGGGAATATAGGAATAAAGGACAGGGAATATGATTAACAAAGAATTAGAAAAATAAGAAGGGATCAGGATGGGAAGAGCTTTCAATGTCAAATGAAGGAGTTTATATTATGTGTTTAAGATAACAGCCACTAGAGTTTATTGAATAAGTGGGGTCAGCCCTACACTTTAGGAAAGTTATAAAGATGAATTGCATTGAGAAGAGACTTGAGACAGGGAGATTAATTAGGAGGTACTGTTGTTTTGTCTTTCATTCTCTATCATGAAGATGACATGACATCCTTCCTTCCTTCCTTCCTTCCTTCCTTCCTTCCTTCCTTCCTTCCTCCTTCCTCTCTCTTAATCCTGAAACCTCCCAAAATATCTTGAGCAAGATTTCTTTCTTAATGACCATTATTATTATACTCTATTCACATTATACTCTAATCACTTGAGATCTCACTGATTGGTCCACAAAAGGTCCTAAGCCACGTTCCAATTGGTCGCTGTTTAGGCCCTGATGGCTCAAGAGTGAGTTAATATAGCAATTTTTTCAGTTTTGACCAGAAACCCAGAGGGTCTTCCCATCCCAGATTGTTACATATGCATGACCTAGGTAAAAAAGGCTGTTCTCTATTTCCTTTCTTACCTAGCCTTAAAACCTTAATCAGACTTGTTAGGGATTTTAGCTTATAAAGTTCAAGATCTTCCACTGCATCCAGGGCCATCTCCAGTCATTTTGTTCTGTAACTTGCTACTGGATCCAGATGGCTCTGGAGGAGAAAGTGAGGCTGGGAGGAGAAGCACAGCCTTCCCTCACTTAAATCCAACTCACTTGTATGACATGGCATCACTTTCCTGATGCTATTGTCCTCTTAGAGAATGGAGAACAAACAACAACAGGATAAAATACAAACCTTTTATCCTAGCATTTATGGTACTCCACTATCTGGCTCTTAGCTACCTTTTGAGCATGATCTCACTTTACTTACTCCCACCATTCATAAACCATATTTAGCCAAACAAAGGTATTGAATTCCATCTCCCAACCTTTGCCTTCCAATAAGTTGTCTCCTCTGTGAATATATCCCCTCTCCCCAGTTCCAAATCAATGTTCTTTTTCTCCACCTCCACTCACGGAATCCTGATCTTCCTTCAAAGATCAGCCTAGATACTACCTCCTTGAGGCCAGGGGTTTGTACTGCCTTTGTGTTTTCAAGATTTAGAACAATGACTTGTACACACTGGGCTGGTTGAATTGAAATGAGTTACTGCCTGTCTATTTGGTTCCTGAATCAGGATTAGAGGAAATTCCCAGACCAAAGACCAGAGTCAAGGTAATCAAGCCAGATTATATAAACATTAATAATGCTTCTTTACTGACTGTCCTATCCTAGATACGGGTTAATTCTTGACAATACCTCATTTACCAAAACTACATGCTATAATTGCTGAAATTTTGTGTTGTAGGTTTAGGCTCAACATTATTATTTTTTTTATTAAAGCTTTTTGAAATGTGGACCACAACATAACATTTTCATGTTCTTTATTGAGGTTTGCTTGCATTGTATTTCCTTTATCGGATTAGTCTTTCTTGTAGATACAATTTCTCCTGCACAAAAAATGATGCAATAACTTTACATATATTCGATTTCTTAAGTATTCTAACATAATTATCATGTAGTGGATATCCTGCCTTTTTAAAAAATTTTTTTTATTAATATTTTTTATTTGCAAAACATATGTATGGGTAATTCCTAAACATCAACCCTTACAAAGCTTTCTGTTACAAATTTTCCCCCCTACTCCCCACCCCTCCCCTAGATGGCAGGAAATCCACTACATGTTAATTATGTTAAAACACTTAAATCGAATATGAGTATACATATTTTTACAGTTATCTTGCTGTGTAAGAAAAATCAGATCTACAAGAAGAAAAAAAAATCTGAGAATACAAGCAAACATTATACTCCCTCAACTGACACTGACGGTAGTTCCTCTAAAATTTAATAGATTGCTTTCAACAGTTGTGATTGAAATATTTACCTCATGGCAGATGATTAACTTCCCTATTTATCCCTTCCCCACAAAATCCCTTTTAAATTGGTCATTTTCTCTTTATAATATCAAGAGATAGTATGAGATGAGAAAAATTTACAGCTAGACTCTAGGTATATCACAAAGATCTTGTACCTATTTCTGACAGAGAAAGAAAGGTGGAGGGGAAAGGGGAAGACAAGAATTTGGTCATTTAAATTTCTTTTTAAATTAGATCTGATTCAACTGAAGAACTACCTCCCTCCCCCAAAACCACAAGATTTAGAATAAGAATGGATATTAGAGATCATGTAGTCCATCTCTCCCCCAACACACACTCTCTCTCTTTTATAGATAAGAGGTTACTTATTTTGTCAAAGGTCATACAAATAATAAGTAGTATCACCTGGATCTTCTGATTTCCAAAGCAGCACAATCAGCTACATTTTAAAAAACTTAATATTATTCAGGACCAATAATAATAGAATAACAAATTTCTTAACTCTATTTGTATCCCATATTACAATTTCTTTAAGGTATTATTTATAGCACTGAATACAGAATCCATGATATGAAATTAATCAAGACAGCATGACATTATATTTTCATCCTTTTGACAATGCAAATTCTACTTAACTCTAAGTATCAAAGTAGTCTGTCCTGAAATTATATAAGAAGGATACCCAGAATACTAGAGCTTATTCTGGCTTGCTGTGGCATGTGACAGTGAAAAAAAAGTCATTTCTTTATAATATTAATATTATAATAATATTATATTATTATTATATTATATATATTATATATAAAAATAATAATAATAATACAAAACTATTTAAATTTGTAATGAAAAACTCTTTCCATTACTTGATGTGTTAAAATTATATTTGAAGGAGAGCTATTGGAAAGTTTAAACAAAATTTTATCCCATACTATGTAAGTAATCTTTCTTTTCACTCTAGAATTAAAATGATAATTTAAGCCATATTTCAGTTTTAAAAATCTCTATATAAATATTAATATGTATTTTTAAAAAGATTTTTTTTGAGACTTCTAAGATTGGACAGTCATCAAGCAATCAATCTTTTGCATTAATTTCTGTTGGGTGAACAGCAGGTGAACTATTTTCATGAAATCCTAGTCAACTAATGCATTAATTATATAGTACATTAACATCTCAGATCATAATGTCTTAGCAATGTCATCTTAGCAAGATGGTAAGCCTTGTGTTTCCTACAATATGAGGATTATTTTAGCCATGACACTATGACATGGATGAATAGAACATCTAATGTTAGCTGAAATGTAGCATTTATAATCAAGATATCTGCAAGGACCAAAACCAAAATGAAACTGTAGGATATTTCTCTTTGTGCTGAATAACAGTGAATACTGCTGCTACTACTATTAATACTATTGCTGCTGCTGCTGTGCTGCTACTGCTACTAATACCATCTCTATCTCCACTCCTATTCCCACAATGAATGCTTTTACTAAGTATTAAAAAATGGGTCTGTTTTCTCAAATGTTAAAGAAGCATATTAACAATAACATTGCAATTTCTTTTTCTTCCTTGTGAGGTTCAGAAGAAAATTCTATTTCAAGTAATAGATTACAGCCCTAAGCAAATCTAACAATGTGTCTCATAAATATATGCCATCATTTACAAAGGAGAATGAGGTGAAGGTGTATGCATTTCACATACTATTGATAACAGTCAGGAATATAATTTCTATGTAACTAGGACACATTTATTTCTGCAGAAAAGATTTACAGGAAAATATGGTGATTAGGTTTCCAGGTCAATCTACAAGAGTTATTTAACTCATAACATAATACAATTTTAATGATGCATTATAACTATGGGAAAATTCATTGATTTCCAACTAGAGATAGTAGAAACACATCTCCTTTAAAAAGAGTAGTAGAGATAAACTTGGGAAATAGTTACTTGCTAACTTGTTACTTCACAAGAAGTGATACTTCTCTACAGTTCTATAGGTAAAAAAAAGTACTTCTCTAAGTCCATTTATTCCTAAAGTTGTCATCATGAGGAACAGAGGCATTGAATGATCTTATCAACTGTAAATATATATATATATATATGTGTGTGTGTGTGTGTGTGTGTGTATGTGTACATATATATATAAGTTTAGTTTTCATAAATTTGAAACTGTTTGAAATAAGGCTTTAATTATACAAAATGAGCTTCACTGAATACTCTAAGAAGTTTACAGGGCAGAATATCCCAAAAGTTTTAGTGCAATTTAAAGCTAATGTAACATACCAGAACTTTGGGGATATTCTGTATTTGTATTTTAATTATACCTCCAATCCTAACTTTTAAAAAATAAACCATTAGAAAACAAGATAAAACAAGGTTCTCCTTCTTTTCTCCACTTCAGAACCAATTATAGTTATTTCTAATGAATCTCGTGTTCATGGAAATCTGTCTTTAGGTGATCTTTATAAATGTCTCAGATATAGGTTACAATACATAGGACAGATATAGATTACATTTAGGATCAAGTCTACAGACTTTTTCTATTAAAAAACCATTATGATTATATCATAAAATGCATCAAAATATTATAACAAAAAAGCTTCATTTTATAGTTACATAAATAAGCCCATAAACTATATTTTCAATTTATCTTACAACTTACTGTAATCAAAGATTTTGCTGGGGGCAATAGGTATACACTTTACCACTTCAGTCACCTTTTAATATTAATAAAGCAGTTAAGTTCTAAAATAATAAATTCCAAAGGACTACTCATTTTTTAAGATGATGATGAACATTAAACTATTCTCTATGTATAAGACTTATTGATTTGGCAAAATAATACAATAGGCATTATCTATTTAAAAAGGAATTTCAAACTTTGGAATCTCAAAGCCCTAAGACTGCCAATTGCAGTAGAAAGAAAAATGGAGTCAGCTGTATTATTAGCTATGCAACCTCAGGCAAATCACTTTACGACTCTAGGTCTCAGTTTCTTCTTTTGTAAAATAAGGGGGTTGAACTAGATGATTTCTAAAGTCTTTCTTAATTCTAATCTAAGAAGTTGTGAAATCTAAGGAATTCTCAGTTAAAATACAAAACATAGTACACCACATTACTCAATAACAGAGAAAGTGAGAGTTGACATTATAATTTTGTTAATTATTACAAATAAAAAGAAAAATGAAAAAAATAGATAATCTTGGGTGCTTTAATCAGGGAAATCCCAAAATGGAATAAATTATTGTGAACTGGATGGAAGAGAACAGGATGGAGCTAAAGAAAGGAATCTTTTTTTTAATAGGTTTCAATTTAATATAGTTGTTGTTAATATTCCAAATTATATCATTCAATCCAATCATGAATGCATATACAAGTGCATTGTGTGGCAGGCTGACAAAAACATAAGTACAACTGAAATGTGAATATGTAATGCAAAAATGAGAAGCTATGCTAATACTGGAAATGGTGAATATATAAATGAAAGGTAGACAAAAGGAAATAACAACACAAAAATGATGTCACTAAAATACATTACTGATACCTCTCTTGAATGGTTTAAATGAGATCATTCTTTTTAGAGTCAGATTTTTTGTCAATGAAATAATGATTGTTAACATAATGTCTTAAACTTTACAAATCAAATATTACATATATTGGTTCATTTGATCCACACAACAACCCTGTGAAATAAATACAACTTTTATCCACATCTTACAGTTCATATGATCTTTTATTTACAACTGAAAGTGTCTTTAAATGTTATCTGGTCCAAATGCCCCTCATGACAGATTGAGGAAACTGAAGTTCCCAGAATAAGAAAGGAATCTTAATGTCAGTGGAAAGCTATCAAACATTGTCAGCACACCATCTACTACACTACAACATGCCACAGGACCAGGTACTATTTGAACTATTATTGATAGTTCAATTAATTTAACAAATTAAAATTTATTATTAATTTCTCATAATAACTAATTTGTATTATGGAATGGACTTACCTAAATTTATTTTAAAATCAACTTCATTGAAACTTCTTTTCCAGAATGCACATTAATACTTGTATTGTTCCAACACAATGACTGAATTTATTTCAAGTACAGGTTACTTCATATACTGATGATTTCTTTCTTTTTTTAATTCATGAGATTCATTATTACAACCCAAAGTAAAACTCATCTGTAGATGAAAGGTTCTGTAGCAGTATTACTTACTTTGTCTACACAATCATCAAAAAATGCCAGGCTTGCATCTTTGTCACTGACAAAGGAACATTCCTCAATGAAACGAATAAACATCTGTGTTTTGGTCATCATGTTGTAGAATTTTTGATGGGAACGGTCCCGGCTTTTTAAGAACCCTATTAAGCAAGTACATAAACTATCAGAAAGTACTTCCAATTTATGAACATAAAACAGTTAAATATGAAGATATAGAAAAATTATAACTCAGATTCTCAAATTACTTTATTTGGCTCCTTTATGCTATTTTTCAAAAGAGAAATACTTTAATTCTTTAAAATTTATTTTTCATACATAGCTTCTAGAAGCAGAGTTGCATAGTGGATAGAGGGCCAGTCTTGGTATCAGGAAGGCTTGTATTCAGGTCTTGCCCTGAAACATACTAGCTGTATAGGTTTTTAGAATTACAAACCTTTCTCACCCTTCCAATGACTCTGTACCTATTCTTCCTCTGCACCTCATTTGTATAATTATTTTAACCTTCTTGTAGGTGGTTTTGCTTTTTAGAGTCAGATCATACCCAACTTTGCCCTCATTTTTCTTTTGAGCAAGCCAATTGCTGATATCAATCTTAAACATATGGTACAAATTTCCATGCAAGAAACATAAACAATTTACCTATGTTAAGTTCCTCGAGACTGATTTTTGATATTGGTTCTTATATGTTGGATTTGCTACTGAGTTTGGGTTTGATTGAAAGTCTTGAAAATCTGCAAGTTTGCTGAATGTTCATTTTTTTTTCATTTAATATTATAGACAATTTAGTTACATATGTTTTTGGTTGCAGGTCTAGTTCTTTTGATTGCCAATATATATTATTCCAAGACCTTCAGTCTTTTATTGTGACTACTGATAAATCCTGTACAATTCTAATTGAAGCTCCATGTGAATTTTTTTTCCTTTTTCTTGCAAAATGTTCTTTTTGATCTGAGGGTTTCAAAATTTGGCAATAATATTCCTATGTATATTCCACAAAGGATCATTTTGAGGTGGTGATTGATAGATTTTTTTCTATTTGTACTTTTCCCTCATCTTCTATCATTCCAGGACAATTTTCTTGGGATTATTTCTTGCATAATTATGTCAAGGTTCTTTTTTTGATCACAGCTTTCAGGTAGTACTTTTATTCTTATATTTTCTCTTCTTGATCTGTTCCCCAGATCTGTTGTTTTTCTTATGTTTCACATTCTGTTCTATTTTTTCATATAGTCTGTTTTGTTATTTCTTGGTTTCTTATAGCTTCACTGGCTTCCTCTTGTCCAATTCTAATTTTCAAAGAGTTATTTTCATCTTTAAGACTCTGTATCTTCTTTTCTAGTATCTCTATATCTCTACTGTTCTCTGTATCTCTTTTTCTCCCAGGATTGAATCTCTGCAACACAGCTGGGCCTAGTGTTCCCAATCAGCTGAGATTCCCTCAGTCTTCCAGGATCCAGACCCTAATTCCTCATGCAGTCCTCATGCAGGAAAGTTTTTGTGGTTCCTGCAAAGTCTCCAGCCAACCCCTGGTGTGAAACTACCCACTTCGTGCTTCTGCAGAGCTAGCCTGGAGATTTTTACACTTTGCATTAATCACCAGCCTGGGGTCTTTCTTCAGATCTTCTTGGATTGTACCAGAAGGATACCTGTTCTGTCCCGAAACTTACTGATTTTTCACCAGTCTATATTTGTTCTATTTGTGAAGGAAATCTGGAGAGCTTGAAATTTTCTGACCTAGTCCAACATCTTCCCAGAATCCTCTCCCAGGGAAACTCTCTTAACAATACAATTTAAAGATGAGTTGTGATCTACATAAAGAGTTTCCACACTGAGAGTTCTCCTTGCCAAGGAAATCACAGTTCTAACCAAAAAAAGGTCTAAATTATAAAGCAAAAGACTTTTGCATTTTTCACAATTTTTCTTTTCAACATTAAAAACAAAAAATTATATACAATATCTCATTTTCTATTCAAATTATTTCTTTTGCTTTTTTTTTACTAAAATATGTGCAATCAATATATCTGAAGAAGTTAAGAATTAATTCTTTTTAATAGTATTTTATTTTTACTTTCTTTCTTTTTCTTTCTCTTCCTTTCCTTTTCTTTCTCTTCCTTTCCTTTCTTTCTTTCTTTCTTTCTTTCTTTCTTTCTTTCTTTCTTTCTTTCTTTCTTTCTTTCTTTCTTTCTTTCTTTCTTTCTTTCTTTCT
>JAJPUD010001703.1:199273-217912 GCA_023553655.1 Myrmecobius fasciatus | reverse complement strand
TCCTTCCTTCCTTCCTTCCTTCCTTCCTTCCTTCCTTCCTTCCTTCCTTCCTTTCTTTTCCCGAAGCAATTGGGGTTAAGTGACTTGCTTAGGATCATGCCAGGAAATGTTAAGTATCTAAGGCCAGGTCTGGTGCTCTATCCATTGTGCCGCCTAGCTGCTCCTTAATAACTAATCTTAAGAAATGAATTAAATATGGAATTGTTGAAAGTATCCACTAAAAAAATCAGTAATTTACATAACTCACTTGTTAAAGGGTCAAAACTATTAGGTTATAAAATAGAATCACTCACCTTGTAGCTCAAAAAGGGAACTTGCATCTGTGGCTGTCTCAGAGGGGGCTTGTGTTATAGGCCTTAAATATGACCTGTAACCTTTTAATATGGAGGCCATGAAACCTAAAAATGCCTCCTGGATTTCCATATCTATCAAATGCAATCTCTTTCCTGAGTTAAAGTCATAGTCATTCATTGCTAGATCCATTAATTCATCTTCTCTGGGTCTTTGTTGTACTGTGAAGAAATACAGTGTTGGTATTTTCTTCATAATAATAGCAAATATTTTTCACAATAATATACAGCAAATTAACAGTTCAAAGGTAGTTCCATTGGCTGAAGAGTCAGTTTCATGAAGCCTACATCATGAAATTTTAAAAGTGTGCTTTTCTCTTTTTCACCTTCTATTTAGTACATCTTACTAATGCTATATTAAAATGGTATTTGTTTATCTTATTAATCTTTGGTAAATTTTTTCTAGTTCTCTATCTTTGATGATTTTAGAGGGTCAGCTTTTTGTCCCATACTATATATTGACTCCCATATCTATTATATTTCACATGAATCACAGTATTCCTTTATGACTTTTAATGAGGGCTCTCACAGAAATAGCAGGCTCAAACAAAGAAACTACTGTTTAATCTCTTTATCACCATCTCTAGAACGTTACTAGGGCATATACTTACTCCTTCCTTTTACAGAAACCCTATATGTGCTAAATCAATTTCTATACTGATTAATGTAATTATATTTTTGGCAAATATCTATTTTCTAAACACCTGAAGCTTCATAGTACACCTACAAGATTCACTGAATCAAAAGCATATAGTGTAATTCTTACAGTATACACTGCAACTATAATTCCCAAATATAATTTTAAAATAAATTTTCTCTAATCTTCAAAAATTGCTTCTATACTTATATCTCTCTACCTTATTATTTGATTTATAAGCAAAGTTTAGAAAGGTGAACCCTTGTTTTTTTCCTCCACAGTATTGTAGTAAAAGAAAAATAAGGAAGGTAATTTAAAAAGATTCCTTCCTGTTTTATCATTCAATAATTCTTTTCAATATGGCAAAAGTATGAGTAAAAATGTTCAATTTATTAATTGTTTCACTCTCTACTCTAAATTTTGCTTTAACTCCCAAGATATGAACATTTCTGTCTATATTACTTCAAATGCAAAATTGGGGGAAAATATTTATTAAAGGGCAAGGTAAGCAAAGTTTTTCATAGTAGATTCAAGAGATAAAAAATTTGGAAAGAGTAATCAATCCATCCCCTATATCTTAACTTATCCACTTACATTTTGCTAGTTGTTGGTGCAAATTGTTCAATGTGTTCATCAGATTTTTGCATGGTTTCTTTGGAAGTATCTTCCAGGCTATATTCTTCTTGTCTCCAGTTCTAAGATTTAAAAGCAACAATAATATATTTACTTGATGGAATTATTTTTATAAAGCTACACTCCTGTTATGTGTGAAAAAGGAAAAAGAGAAAGTATATGGTGGTAACATATAAAACATAAAATATAAAAAATTCTGGAGGCAAAATGAGAAGAATGCATAATGGTGATTTTGGGTATCTGGTATTTTAAAACAGGGTCTTTATCTTATGCACATCTAGACTGTAGCATTCTGTAGTTCCATAAGCATATTAAGTTCTCAATAGATATCTGCTAGGAATTATGCTGACTAGTGTCACAGGGCATAAAATAGATATGAATTTCTTTAAGTTAGTTAAACTGGAAACATATAAAAATACTGAAACTCCATTAAAGTGAATTTTAGTCAAGGAAATAATAAAGTGACCTTATTAAAAGTTAATTTCTCCCATATAGTTCAATGTAGTGTAAATCCTAGAAGGAACATTATAACTAAGTTTCAAATATAATTTATATTCTAGCAATTTTCCTAATCAAAATTATTTGGCATGTGACAATGCTTTAAGATAGGTTGCCTGTTTTTGTGAGGCTCAGCGTGGAAGGTGTGAAGGAAATGGTTTGCACATGACTGAAAAACCGACTTTAAAAAACAGCTATCTCAGGTAGTAACACATTGTGAAGAAAGATGAGAGTTCTTTTTTTTTTTTTTTCTGAGACAATTGGGGTTAAGTGACTTGCCCAGGGTCACATAGCTAGGAAGTGTCTTAGACCAGATTTGAACTCAGGTCCTCCTGACTTCAGGGCTGGTGCTCTAACCACTGCACCACCTAGCTGCCCCAATGAGAGAAGTTCTAAGGAAAAGATGAGAATGTTATAGATAAAGCCTTTTTCATAAGCCTGCAGTAACTCAATTCCCAGGGCAATAAATGGGTGCAGAAAACTGCCAGTTATACTGTTAGCATTCACTGGGAAGAGTAGGCAATAAAAGTTAGTTATCAGAATAACAAAGAATAGAAAACCTTAGTTCCTACAATTATGGAAGAAAAAAGGAATATTCCAGTAATCTACAAAGCCTTTGGCTTGGTTTTTGTCCCTGCTAAAAACACAATATGTTTTATGTACGTATTGTTCTCCCTACTAGAAAAGAAAGGTGAAAAGGGGCAGAGGAACATCTCTTCACCCTCCGATTGATATGGAAAATCCAGCAGTTCTAAAAGAATGGAAACAATGATTCAAAAAAATGAAAAGGAACCTGAATAGATAGAAAAAGTGTAACCTGTGCTAATATTTTAGGGGATGACAAATAGAAAAAAAGGAAAAAAAAAGACGACTGAATACTTGAAACTTAGTGCTTGGATTAAGTATAGCTTCTTATAAGCAAATCCTTTTGATACTTCAAGAAACAATGATATGGATATTATAGGTGCAATCAGGAAAAAGGTCTATCAGTAATAGTCAAAGGAGTAATAAAGACTACCCTACTCCTGTGCAGTACTGAAGAGGCTACATGTAAAACTGATATGAAGACATAGTATCTTCCCAGAACATGCATTCATGATGTAACCAAGAACTTGGCTAGTCCTGTCCAACCTATTGACACAGTCACAGTTTTAGAACTGGAAGAAGGCTAGAAGTTTTCTATTCTAAACCCTTCATTTTACAGATGAGGAAATAGGCTCAGAAAGGAGAAGAGATTCGCTCAGTAAGAACAAAGATTTGAATCCAAGTCTTTTTGACTCTGAATCCAGCCTTCTTTCCACCACACCATGCTACTTCTGATGCTTCACATAAAGACAAATGATATTGTCAGAAGGAAACTGAAAATGATCACTAGGTATAATGAAGTCCTAGGCAAAAAACTGAAGAGCTCAGGATCATAGGTAGTGTTGTTATCACTCCTGCTAATTAAAATCAAGAGCTTCAGAATAAAGAAAAGGCAGATTTAGGAAGGAAACAATTAAGAAGATGATGGCTGAATACAGAATTTGGTATTCTAGACTATAATCACAGTCAAATAATAGAACTCAGGAACAGGTCAGAAATGAAGTACATTTTATGAGGGAAAATAAAAACAAAATTGACTGGAAAGTTGGATATGTTTTAATTCCTCAGCAGAATGTAAATTCCTTGAAAGCAGGTAGATTAGTCTCAGTGCCTAGCAATGCTTGGTATATTCTAGGTACTTAATAAATAATCATTGAATTAAAGATCTCATCAACTGCTATAGATTCATTTATGCAAATGACATGAAAATCTATATGAATTGTACTTCAGTTCCATTGGTTAATAGCAATCTCCATCCACATGTTTCCTCGAGTCTTAAATTTCATATTCAAAAATGCAGCTTGTTATCCTCTATAATCCTATCCCTCCTCTAAATTTCCCTTGCTCTGTTGAATACACTACTATCCTTCAAAATACTAAGTTTATAACCTCAGACAGCCTGGACACTTCTGTCTGCAGACCAGTACCCCAATTCAACTTCTAAATTGGTCAATAAAACTCTAATTGCTCTCTATGCTTCTTATTTCTTCTCTCTATGATATTTCTTTCCTTTTTCTCAGATGCCCCAATTATCTTCAAAGACACAATTACTGTCTCTCCAAGTTATTATCTCTCCAAAAACATCCCCTGGCATCCTACTGACTACAAGATAAAATGTCAACTTTTCAAGCTTGGAACTACCACTTACCACCTACCCCATTCATCAGCTTGCCATCTACCCTATAACAATTATCCCCAGTCCATTTAACTTAGTGAAAATATATCCTAATTAAATCAATGCACTCAATTTTGGAACCATTGCCCTGGACCAGTATTATCCTGATTGAGAAGTCAAATAATACAACACACACGGCCCATTATATTTATCCAGACCGTGTTTCACATTTCATTCTTTCACCCATCCTAATCATCTCCTTGCCATCTTCCCTGATGACAAGCATATATACTCGGCAGTATGCCTTTACCCTTTACCCCTGCTTTCTACCTTTTGCTCTGAGAAAACTACCAAATCAATGCTACCATTAATTTTGGAAAGGGCTTATCAGTTGACTCTTCAATGATTCTACTCATCATCCTTGTGACTTCCCAAAGCAATATATCTTTAGCTATCCTAAGTACCAAAAGAATTAACTGATGCAACTTCTGAGCCATTATAAGTAGTCTGTGAAAAAATCCCAGGGGGTCAGAGAAGTACCACAAAACTGGAAACAGGTAAATGTTATTCCCAATTTTAATATAGGGGAAAGAAAGTAGAATGTTTAAATTATAGGGCAGTGGGCTTGACTGATAAAATCCACATACTATAAAAGAGTTTGTGAGCATTTAAAAAGAGAAGTGGAGATGACAGTCATTATCATCAAAAAACAAATTATGACAGGTTAACTTCCTTTTTTTAGGTTAGAGTTAGTAGACTACTAGATTAAAGGAATGTCACAATCATAGCTTTTCTGATGAAGTTTCTCGTGACTTTATTTCTCTGGATAAAGTGAAAAGATGTGGGCTAGATGATTAACAGTTAGGTGAATTTAGAAATATTTAAATGTCTGGACTCTTAACAGTTGTGATTAATGAACTGAAATAATGCTTAGAGATAGGTCTCTAGTGGAGTGACCCAGTGAATTACCCCTGGTTCTGTGATAGTTAATATTTTTTATCAATGACTTTTGATGACACTGAACTTAATGTATTTGCAGATAACACAAAGATTGAGATTTGGGATTTGGGACAGAAACTTGGTTCTAGAGAAGAAAGGTAAAAGGTTACACCTCTAAGAACCCAGGAGAGTTTTAGGGGTAAAATCCAAGTTCCAGTGGGAAGAAGGTAGAGATAATAGTTAAAATGGAGATGAAAATATTTGGAGATCGTGGTTGAGAAATGAAGTGGAGGACTAGTTTTGGGCAAGATAAAGAGAAAGCACATCTATCAAAGCCCAGGATGATTGTGATAATTTCCCTTGATATTCTAGATTAGGAGCTCTTAAGTCCTTTTTTCATTATGGATGCTTTTGATAGTCCAAGGTGAAGCCTATGTCCCTTTGCCAAATAATGTTTTTAAATGTATATAATAAAGTACAAAGGAAAACAAATGAAACCAATATTTTTGAAATACCTGGCAGAATAATAACAATGATGATCAAATTCACTGATCTTAGATTGAGAACTATTGTTCTAGATCTCTTGTTCTTAAATCTTGTAATTATCTTGTCTAGTTCTATAAGTATTGCCTTGGTAGTTTGGTTAACATAGCACTAAATATGTAAATTAATTTAGATAATATAATTTTAATTATATTAGAAGAATCCAAACATAAATAATAAATATACCTTCAATTATTTAAATTATTTATTTCTTTGAAAAGTATTTTATAATTATACATATATTCCCTGAGTGTTCCTTAGGTAAACTTCTGATATTTTATGCATTCTGTACTATGTGATGCTAAGAAATATGTATATTATGCAATGTAAAATATGTAATTTCCCAATCAAAAGATGCCATAATTAAATTTTAAATTGTTTTGAGTTTGTTCAATTCAATATTTTCCTTTCTGTTTACAATTAATGTTAGATTTTTCTATCTCGAGAGAACATTATGATGAAATCATCTTGTTCCAGTTGAAAAATATCAGCCTAGCACTCAGGAGTCTAGGCTACAGGTCTAGTTATTATTAATGAGATGCATGTTCCTGGATGTGTTACTTAACCCCTCTGGATCTCAGTTTCTTCCTTCCCAAAATGAAGTCACTGAACTTAGATGATCTCTTTGTTCTTTTAGAGTTTAAATTCTAGAATTCTATGAAACAGAAGAAAACTTTGAAAATAAAAATATAACTTCTCTTTAAAATAAGAATTATTCTTTTGAAATATGTTCTTCTGTAACAATTCCAATTCTATTTCCAATTTTGCAGATTACTTTCTAAGTCTTTTTTTAATCAAGAATATCTAGCAATAATTCCAACTCTTGGCACTTAGTAAATTTGTAATAAATACTTGTTGATTGCTTGACTGGCTTTTCTTCAGATGATTCATCATAGAGTGGAGATTCATCATTGATGCAGGATCTAGAAGAGTGTGTTATTGATTACTAGCTCTAATGCAGAACTGAAGCTCAAGAGAATTGAGGGTTAGATAAGAGGTTTGGGGAAAACCTCTATAAAAATGATGGTTGTCCCTTAAGCTGATGATAAAGAGAGCATTTTTTATACAAACTGGGGCACGCCTGTATTCAAGGGATGGGACATGGATTATGCTCTTGCAAAAAAGATAAAGAAGGTTTGGTCAATCAATCGGTCAATAAACAAACATTTATTAAATTCTTAATATGTGCCAAGAACCCACAACAGAACGGTATTGTAAAAATCCAGGGAGAAAAATCCAGGACAAAGAATGATGGTATGATAAACAACATCAAATGATACAAAGATCTCAAAAAGATAAGAAGCAAGAAAAGGTAACAAGATCACTTGAAGTGAGTTGCAGCTAATACATCAGTATAAAGTGGAATTCTATGACAAATTTGACAAGATTCTTCAAATAATTGTAACACAAACCTTAATACTTGATAACTTCAAAATGAAGTTATGTAGGGGGAGAATGGTGAAAATCATGCTGAAAATACAGTTCTAAATAAAGAAATGAAAGATGGCCAACGTTTCAGCAGCAAAATTTGGAACTCCAAAGAAAAACAGAACATCTCTATCAAACTGTGCATACCCTTTGATCTAGCAGTGTTTCTACTGGGCTTGTATCCCAAAGAGATCTTAAAGGAGGGAAAGGGATCCACATGTGCAAAAATGATTGTGGCAGCCCTTTTTTTTAGTGGCAATAAACTGGAAACTGAGTGAATGCCTATCAGTTGGAGAATGGCTGAATAAATTATGGTATATGAATGTTATGGAATATTATTGTTCTATAAGAAATGATCAGCAGGATGATTTCAGAGAGGCTTGGAGACACTTACATGAATTGATGCTAAGTGAAATGAACAGAACTAGGATATCATTATATATGGCAACAGCAGGATTATATGATGATCAGTTCTGATGAACATGGCTCTGGTCAACAATGAGATGATTCAGACCAGTTCCGATGATCTTGTGATGAAAAGCCATCTACATCCAGAGAGAGGACTGTGGGAACTGAGTGTGGTTCACAACAAAGCATTTTCACTCTTTTTGTTGTTGTTTGCTTGCATTTTATTTTCTTTCTCATTTTTTTTCCTCTTTTGATTTGATTTTTCTTGGGCAGCAAGATAATTGTATAACTAGGTATGCATATAATGGATTTAACATATATTTTTCTACCATGTTTAACATAAATTGGACTACTTACTATTTGGGGAGGGGGTAAAGGGAAGGGGGAATTGGAACAAGGGTTAATGTTGAAGAATTATCCATGCATATGTTTTGAAAAATAAAAAGCTTTAATAAATAAAAATAAACAAATAAATAAAAGTACAACATCTCAGACAAATTTCAAGCTAAAATAGATTTATCAAAAGAGAAAAATAGAGAAACTACACAACATATCAGCCATATTAATCTATATTGTTTTAGACTAAAATAACTAGACAGAATAAAGTTGCAATATTACTGTGGTATAGGAAGTGAGGAGATGGAGTTAGAAAAATATGGAAAGACTTGGACTTAGGAAAAAAGTTGTTATCCCCCTTCAGAAAAACAAACAAGCATAGTATGATCTTATACAGTTGTATATGAATGTATGTATGATTATAGATATCTATATATATGTATGTATGCAGGCATGTATGTGTATGTATGAAAAATATATCTGCTCTTAATTGTAGCCATCTTGGGAGAAGAGAGGAAAAGAGGAAATAAAAGAATAAAGTAAAAAATGCACAGAAGAGAACAAAAGAAAACCTTCTAAGAAGTAAAGAAAAGATGTACAGTGCTGAACATAATGTGTAATATTTATTATGTAGGTTTTCTTGAAATGGAAATTTATCGCTTTATATTTTGAATCCTCTTTTTTGTTCTGCTGGGCACATGGCAATTTTTTTTCCTTTTCCTATTTTGTATTTAAGTTTAAAATACATTTTAAACAATGAAAACAAAGAATGTCAAAAACTGTTTTTGCATATAATTGGGAAAAGATTATTTTAAAAAGATTATTCAGAAGACTGATGGATATCATGGATACTTTCTTTGAGAAGGGAAGAAAAAAAATCCAGTATGTACTAAACATGATGAGCACCAAAACTCAACATAAAAAAATGAAATTAATTATCCTAGCAAATAAGAAATGATTGATTACTGAAATGCAAACATTTCAGAATTAGCTTTTTATGTGAAATCAGATCATTGCTTGACTGAACTACGGAGCAAAATCAGTACCAACTTAGAGGAAAAGATAATAATGAGAAGACACTAAATGAAATTACAATAGTTCCTCCTTACTAATTACAGAAGCTACTTATGCTGAAAAATGGAGAAAATATTAGCAATAACACTGGTTACTGCTATTTCTTAGAAGTTTAATTTTCATAAGGAGTTGTAAATTAGCAAAAAAAAGTCTCCAGTGATCAGAATTCTTGCCAAATAGAAAAAACATGGCATCCAGAAGCAATACCATTATATAATATAAAATCATCTTTAAAAGATAATAACAGAAAATGGTGAATGATTGAAAGAAATATTTCCTCATACAACAGCAAAAAGTTAGGAAAGAGAAATTCAGTCTTATGAAAGCTTTAATTTGAGACCCATAAATATGGTATCTTGGGAATTTTCTTTTCTACCACAGGGCCTGAGTAGAGACTGTACTCTGCTTCCAGAGGTCCTGCTTATGAAAGTCTTAATATAATATTTCAACAGCATAGCCAAGTGGCAATGACCACTATGTCAAGAGATTTTTCTTCCCCTTTGCATAGGAAATAATTTTTAAGTTATGGAAAAGTAGATTTTAACTTAGGATTAGCTTTTCTTTCATGGTTGTAGATTTGTGTATGTATGTATGTATATACACACTCACATATACTTTTGGTGCAAAGAAAAAAGACAATAAAGTAGATCTAATACAGTTCTTTTTCATGTGTTATATTTTCTTGTTGAAAATCTCCCAATTTAATACATCCATTATAAAATTCTGCTTATATCTAATAATGTTTTCACAATTACCTCTATTTCCCCTCATCATTTTACCTCTAAAACTAGAGAAGATATTAAGCATCTGCATCCTTATCTTCTTTCTACCAAACTTTCGCTAACTTTATCAGTCTTTGATTTTCACTTCCTATTTCACAAAGGGCAAGTGACTTATCTAGAGTTATACAATAATGGAAATTTCTTTAGAATTTAGTTTTATTCCTCACTGGATCACAGAGCTAGAGAAGAGCTTATAAATCATGTAATCTAACCCTTTAATTTTGGATCTGAAGTATAGAGAAATTAAGTGGCTTGACAACAGTCACAGATGCTGTCCAACATTTGTGATGTCTAAAATCTGACATATTTCTGGATCATGAGGTACATAGCCTTCACAGCATCTAGAGCCTAGCACAAAAACAAATTCAACTAAGATCCCTTCTAATTCTATGTTTAATGAATCTCAAAGGCCAATTATGACCTCGGAGGATAATTTGTTTCTCAGAGGTCTGTTCCAAACTCATGTTCAGTCTGTCACTGGGACAATGTCCCCATAATAACAACAATATCTTATAAAATTTTTCTCTTCTTCTAGCATTTTTCATTCAAGTTGAAATGCTGGTTTATGAGAGATTCTACATATTTATAAGCATCAGAGAGGGAGGAGAGGCACATTACTGACAACTGATTTAAAAGCTAGAATTTCCTTTTCCCTCAAATTTCTAGGTTGGGACTTAAATGCTTTTGGTTCAAGGGAAAAGGAAGCTACTAATCCCTGCTCAACTTTTGTATAACAAGAAGAGTCTATTTATACTAGATAAAGGAAAAGGGAGATAAAATAAGATTTCCAAGGTTCAGCTATATGAGGAATATTAAGGTGAGAATAAGTTTTCTACTCTTCTGGTTTTCCCAGTAAAAGATAAAATCAAGTCTGCTCACAATATGCCTTTTCTGGAAATAAAATAAGAATATAAAAATTGAAGATAAAAGAGTGTGTGGGAAGGAGGATTATATGGGTAACATTTTTATTTTAAATTTTTTCTCAAAATGTGTGAGAAAAAAATGTAAAGAAGTTAAAGCATCTAAAAGACTGCCAACTAACCAATGATTAAAATATCTTATAAGAAGAAGCAATAAAAAGTAGTTATGAATAAGCATAAATATTTACTCACTCTTGCTGCTGGAAAGTCTTTGAATCAATACTTAATCAAAATGAATTTTTATGCCTAAATTTTTTTCCTAGGCTTTCTTAGTTATTCCATGAAACTGAAGTTTTATGGTTTAAAAACTGGCATTAAGATTAAACAACTAGCATACATTTAAAGATACTAAAATCTTAGAAAATTTATTAAATCTAAGTACCTGTTAATATTAAAACAGAAGCATTATGCTCACATTTTATATTTGTTAGCTATAAAAACTTTACTACTTATCGTGCTTCACAAATCAATTGAGAAAAAGAATTATCTTTAGAGGAGAGTGTGTGAGCAGGGTACTTGTTTTTTCTCTTTCTAGGAGATACCTTCAGTCACCTCAGTCAGAAGTTATACTATGTATAGGAAAACTGGGAGTACCCTGAATACCTCTCCCTATACAAAATTATAAAACAAACCTGTGCTGTAGCACAACTATATTTTCCCTTTTTCTTGAACAGCTTAAACGTGATTAAACTTAAATAAAGGAATGTTTCAAGGATAACCCTCCCCCCCAAAAAAGCCAAGGAAATTATAAAAAGTGAAATAACACTCAACAACCACTTAAACATGATAAAATTAAGAATGGATATTATCCTCCCATAGCAGAAGCAAACATCATTACTCTCTTTTAAAAACTCTAAACTTTTAAACTGGATTCAAAGTAAATTCTAGGTTGCACCTATGATTTCATCAATAATTTATTATTTGCTTTGAGGGGAAAATTAAACTTTCTTTTTCTGAATTCTAACTTTTTTATTCCAACTTTCAAAAATAGATAAGGTTAAAATATGCTTCTTAAATATTTAAAGAGCTATAACAGGAAAAATCCATTTTCTTTTAAACAAAGAAGTCTCCACTGTTAGAAATTTGGTCTATTGAAAATGTAGCTAAATTTGATTCAAAGATAGCAACAGATCTTTATACATGTAGAAAATGCATCATAAAGAATCATACTTAGTGATCATGAAATAAATACTTACACCTAGAAAACCAGATTCAGAACTCACTAACATGTACTTACTGAGAAATGGTGTTGGTATCTAAGTCAACACAACTAACATCTGGTGGTGGATCGTAGAGATCAAAGTATCTTGAATCAATCCCTACTATGAATGGACATGGTGCGCTCAAAACATCCGCTAAAGCCAATGGGCAAAGAGGAACATATGGGCATGGCCAGTGGAAAGGAAATATCATCTTTGAATAAATAACAGATAAAAGAAAATTTAATTGTTTACCATATAAGAAAATTATGTAAACATAAAATATTATCTTTTAAATACACATTTCATTTCCAACATTTGATAAAGGGTGACATTTATAATCAGAGCTAATATTTAGTTACATTTGTTACAATCCTACTCTGATGACTCAATAAAGTAAGCATTAGAAATTCTAGTAGATACCCCAAGCAGAAAAGGCTTTAAGTATGGGTTATGGTGTTAGATTTGGTGTCTTGTTATCATTTAAGGTCTAAGCTAACTAGATCAAAAAGGATTCTCCTCAAAAGGAAAATGCTGCAAGGGAATGATTTTTTTTTTTCAGCCACTGAAATTTATGATAATGGTTTTACTAAAGTATGGACAGATTGAAATCTACACAGTGGAACAAGTACCCACTCAGATAAAAATCAATGATTTTCTGAAGGATTTCAGTAAAATAATCAATACATTTAAAAAATCTAAAAATTAAAATATTAATCAAATTAAGTCATTAATTGAAATAAAACATTAAAAATTAAAATAAAATTCCCCCTGAATTTTCACAAGAATGTGAATTGGAAGGGACTTCAGAAATTATCTGATTCAGATTTCTTCTACATTATCACCCATTTTAATTTGAGATAGCTCTAATTGTTGATAAGATTTTCCTAATATTGAGCCTAAATTACCTTTTTGTAATTCTAATTATATTCTTTGGAAGATGGAAAGACCAAGTTTATTCCCTCTTTATTTATACCACATATATCTTATATATGTCTTT
This sequence comes from Myrmecobius fasciatus, assembly GCA_023553655.1. NCBI lineage: Eukaryota > Metazoa > Chordata > Mammalia > Dasyuromorphia > Myrmecobiidae > Myrmecobius > Myrmecobius fasciatus. The sequence continues at coordinate 204,965 of JAJPUD010001703.1, read as the reverse complement.
TGCAAGTTGTCTGTCTCCTCTTTTAGAATGTATGTTGTTTGAGGGTATGGATTTTATTAGTCTGGTACAGAGTGAGCTTAATATATGCTTATTGACTCTGCCATGTGATAGTCCTTCAACATTTGTTGACAATTATCTTGTCCTTCCTAAGTCCTCTCCTGTCCAGGCTAAATAACTGTAATCTGTTCCATTGATCTTTATATAGTATGATTTCTAGTCCCATTATGACCCTAATCATTTTCCTCTATACATGTTCAATCTTCAAACATCCTATAATGTAGGATGGTCCATTATGTAATTTTACCAAGGCATATTTGTCTCTATGCATAGTCTCCTTTCTTTATGGACAGCATGATACCTAAGAAAACAGAAGACTTTTGTTGCTATATCATACTATTTGCCCTTCTTGAGCCAGCAGTGCATCTAGACCCCAGATCTTTTCCACATCAATTGCTATCCAGCTATTTTAGGAGAAATATACTTACAAATAATTTCAAGTTAAAATAATAAAAGTTTAAAATTACCTAAATAAGTCTGTTGAAAAACTAAAATCCAATTAGAAATTTATACTTACAGAAACTAAGGCTTCTGTTACACTAGTCAAGACAGAAGGCCGCAGGGAATGGATGAGAATTTTATGTTCTGTTACTGCAAACACAAGTAGTGTTATGGCATTTTCAGGACCCAGGTTTTGTAGCAGTGTTGAAAACCTGCCACCACTATTAACAAAAATATAAACAAGAGCCATAAATAAATATTTGAAGACAAAAAAAATCACAAAATTTGTCTGAAAGATCAGAGATAAAAAAAAAGCAAATAATGATTGGGTATAATCTGTGCTTTTGATAGAGTCTTAAGCCTAATGAAGTTATATTGGTTTCTGCCATTATGCTTTTAAATTCACAATGAAAACAATTCAATGCTTATGTGGCTGCAAAATCACTAATCTTTCTGTGATTTTCACAACAGAAAAGGGTTACTCATATGCTTCATTATATTAAAACAGATCAGCTTTGAAGATCTTGATTAAATAATGAATCTTGATATAAAAAGCAGTGCTTTTGTTGCATGGTAAAGAAAAGGCATATAAAGAAAGCATTTTCAGACATGGCACATATATATCCCAATATTTCAATTTTGAACAATCAAAATATGTAACTGATTTAAAACAAACCAATAAATAATTGCTTGAATTTATCAAAAGATAAATTAGGTGTGATTATTTCCTTTACAAAAGGAATTGCTAACATTCTTTTAACACCAAATTCTTCTAATACATTCAAAATTAATTCAAATTAAACATGGTTTTAAAAAAAATTACTTGCTGTATAAAATGTTTACATGTATGGCAATGTAACTATTAAATTGTTATTTTTAACTATGTATGAAATACTTTATTTGTAAGATGTTGATTTATAATAAAATAATTTATTCAGAAAATATTGTTAGTTAATAGTTAATTCTATCATAAAATGTGGAACAAGAATTACAAGGTGAGAGAGCAGGTATGCAGTAAGTTACTGATGAAACCAAATGCAATTTTTTAAAAACTAAGGTAAAAAATATATAAGTTCTCCTTCCTCAAGTATATGCCACATAATAGCATAATTACATTATGACTATAATTCTATGACTAGAAAATTATGCGGCTCATAACGAATGTGGAAATCTATTTAATATGATTGCATAAGTATAGTCCATATATTGCTTACTGTCTTTGAGAGGGAGGGAGAAGGGGGAGAAAAGGAGAAAAATACGGAGCTCAAAAATCCCATAAAAATGATTGTTTTAAAATCTATCTTTACATGTGATTGGAAAAAATAAAATACTATTAAATGAAGAAAAAAAGAAAATTATGTTGATAATGAGATTTCAAGGTGCTTTGCATGATAGGAAAACACATTTCATAATTTTTCTTAATTTGAAAATTGATAAAGTATGTTTTTCTGTTAGTCTGCAGTACTGGAATTGCAATTTTTTTCTTTCAAATTATATATGGAATATATAGCTTTTAGAGGGAAATGAAAACTATATTTTTTATAACATACATATATTTGGACATATGAAGCAGAAAACATCTTAAACTAAAAAAAATACTTTAAAATAGACAAAATATTCAATGCTTTCATTATAGTCCTTCTATATGACTTCAAAATCTATTAAAGATTGATCCTAAGGGATTTAAATTCAGTAAAAAGATAATAGCAAAATACTTTCACTATTTGAAATTGTAATATATAATCTAGTAGAGAACAGCTATGGGGCAGCAAGGTGATGCAGTGGATAGAGCTCCAGCTCTGAAGTCTCCTGACTTTCGAACCTGAGTTCAAATCCGATCTCAAATACTTAACACTTCCTAGCTGTGTGACCCTTGGGCAAAGTCATTGAAGTCCAATTGCCTCAGGAAAAAAAAATCCATGTTGGATAACATGCATTTAAATTTCATGAAAAATTTAAATAAATTTAAACATGTGAAAATATAGTTTTACTTACCTCAAAGGAAGAGGTGATGATACAGGTTGACTAAGAATAAGATTATCATGTGGTGATAACTAGAATAGATTTAGAGCAACAGTGTTTTGAATGAATCCTTTATTAATGACAAAGAAGTAACTTCTAAAACCCAAAAATGGATTTTAAAAAATCGTATCATAGAGCAAATATGTATAAGATTATGAAAATGTCATTAAAAACTCCCTTCTCCCATTTATCATTTTCATAACTAAATGCACAAAGATTATGAAGAAACTATTTTAACTATCACTTTTCTCCTTTGTAATTATTCTGCTTTCTAACAATTTTCTTAAATATTATTACAATGAATAAAAAATTTAAAATATCAAACATAAATTAATATAACAAAATACATGTTTTCCTTTCCTTTCATTTCTTTATTATGAATCAACCTTTTAACAAAAACCGAGTATTAGCTTAATTTAGAAGTACAATAAGGTGATTTGTGCAATTTGAAGCAACATTAAAAATGTCCAAACCTCAATCTGAAATTTATTATTTAAAATTTTATAACACAGAAAAATATTCACATGATATTATAAAAATCAAGAAAATGGTACCTGAACTAAGATTCGTGGCCTCTGAGGAGATGGAAAAGGAACTTTGTGCATAAAATGTGAAATATGCCTATAAAAAATAAGAGAAATGTGTCAGCCTAAGATTTAATTCCAAAGAATTTTATACTATAAAATACAGATAAACAACTTGTGTCAATCTTGTACAGGTGTATATCTGTTACATCACATAAAACAGATCTAAATTAGCAAAATACTTATTTCATTTTTTTCTTCCAATGGCACTGAGATAAAAAAAATATTTTTCAGCATATTAACAATAGTCTACATAGAACAATTATTTTGATAATGTCTTATTTATTTTTGTATCTTCTCCCTCCTAGCATCTATTAGAGTACACAGTACGAATTTCACAAATATTGGAATTACAAAGTTCTAGGTTAGAATCCTGCCTCAAATATTCTTTCTGAACCTGGGAGGGTCATTTTACTTGTCTCTGCTTCAGTTTCCTTAACTGAAAAGTGAGAGGTGAGACAGGGCTCTCCAAGCTAACCTTCAGCTCCGATCTAGCAACCTGTGCTTTGGTGAATAAAAGAATGGAAGGGCAGACACGCTGTGATCATCACAGAGGCAGGGAGGTTTGGAGCTCACTTTGCATCTGAGAGACTTAAAGGAGCCAACATTGTCAATCTGTAGCATACTTTGTTCAAAGTAACCATTCTCAGACAGGAACCATAACATCAAGGAGAAAGTTGACCATTTACCTTTTAAAAGTCAATCAATTTTCTGGACATATAATTGAATAAAAGAGGGATTTTTCATAATGAATGGGCAGCGGGATTCCTGGGGGGCGGAGCCAAGATGTCATAGTGAAAACGTGACTCTCTGCATCCTCCTCGGATCTTCTCTCAAACCAACAATAAAATAAGCCTCTGAACTGATCTTCAAGTCAACGAATCCAGAAATATTTGGACACTGCTTTCTGAAGAACTTCATATCAGTTTTGTCTAACTCAGACAGAGGGATAAACAGTGGACTGGGATGTAGGCCTGAAGTGAGAGTGGGACGAAGCTCAGCTCATCATGGCAGAAACTCCACACTCCAAACTCTAAACACCTGGAGTTTATCTGAGGCACTCAGGACACTCTGCCCTGATTGTGGACAGGTGTTCTGGCAGACTTGCCTTGTTTAAGGAGTAATCCCGATTTAGTCCTAGCCCCCACAAGCCCAACACCTTAAGTTAATTCCCCGAATTGCCCCAGGGAAAAGATTTTTTCCGAACCTTAAAGAGACATCCACGCTGTCTAAAAAAAAAAAAAAATGAAGAAGGAAAAGAGAGCTCTCACCATAGACAGCTTTTATCAAGAGAAAGAAGGGATGACCCCAGATCCTGAGGTTCCTTTAGACAAAACTCCAAAGGAAGTTTTTAAGGACCATCACTGGTCCTCTTTTCAAAAGGCCTTTCTAGAAGATTGTATAAAGAACCTCATAAGAGAGCTGGAGGATAAATGGGAAAATAAATTGAAATCAGTGCAAGAAGGATATGATGCCCTGTAAAAGAGATATGAAAAAGACACCAATTTATTGAAAAATAAAATTAGTGAAGTAGAAAAAGAGTGCAATGAACAAAAAAATTCAATTGTCCAGTTACAAAAGGAGTTTAAAAAGGTAACTGAAGAAAACAACACTTTAAAAATAAGAATTGAACAAATGCAAGTGAATGACTCAATAAGAATTCAAGAATCAGTCAAACAAAAACAAAAAAATGAAAAATTAGAAGAAAATATGAAATATCTCCTAGGAAAAACAACTGACTTGGAAAATAGATCTAGGAGAGACAATCTAAGGATTACTGGACTTCCTGAAAGCCATGATGAAAAAAAGAATCTAAACACTATCTTCCAGGAAATCCTGAAAGAAAACTGCCCTGAGATTGTAGAATCAGAAGGCAAAATCACCATTGAAAGAATTCACCGATCACCTCCTGAAAGAGACCCCAAAATTAAAACTCCAAGGAATATCGTGGCTAAATTTCAGGACTATCGCACCAAGGAAAAGATTCTGCTAGCAGCTAGAAAGAAACAATTCAAATACCGAGGATCAATAATTAGAATCACAGCCTCCACGTTGAAGGATCGAAGGGCCTAGAACCAGATATTCCGAAAGGCAAAGGAACTTGGATTACAGCCAAAGCTAGAATGAGCATTATCCTCCAGAGAAGAAGATGGTCATTCAATGACATAGGTGAATTTCACCTATTTCTAATGAAAAAACCAGATCTGAACAAAAAATTTAACATCCAAACACAGAACTCAAGAGAAGCATAAAAAGGTAAAAAGGAAAGGACTCTTGAGAACTTTATTTCTACTATGGGGATACTTAAAGTTTGGGGGTATAATTAACTAGATATTACTTTAATAATATGAAAAAGAAAACTAGAGGGGGAAAGGTTGTCATACTGGGGAAAAGAGGGAAAAAGTGGTAAAATAAGATCTAAAAAAAAGGAGGTAAAAACAAGGTAAAATCTCTTGAAGAGGCAAAGAAAACCTAATATAATTGAGAGAAAGAGGGGAGGGAGATGAGCATTGTGTAAATCTTACTCTCATCAGGTTGGATTCTAAAAGTGTATATCAGACACTTGATTTCACATAGAAACTTGTCTG